>PVLD010015888.1:0-46935 GCA_004027595.1 Dinomys branickii
TTTTTCAATTGTGTTCCACACATAATAATTTTCTGCTGATTAAAACAATGAGAAGTTCTACAGTTATCACAAATAATGATAGTGATTCAGTGCAGGAAAGGCTTTTCTTGTGAGTCTAGGTCAAAATGAAATAGCAGCTCTCACCTTTAAAAATAAGCTGTAATATTTTCTAGTACATTCAATAGAGACTTTAATTTTAGTAGTTGTTTAGCCGTTCAACTGGATTTTTTTTAATTTTTAAAATTTTTATTTAAACAATAAAAGAACAAAAACATATTAACAGACATCCATTTACAAAATAGCCCAAGAACAATACAAGCAGCACTGAATTACAGACAAGGTGACAGGAAATTTACAATGATTGTTGTATTACATATTGATATCTTCAATGTGGTTACTCAGGAAAACAAATATAGACACATAAGATTGATCAAATAATTAATCATTAACTGTCCTTTCAATAAAGTGATAGAAGTCAGTAGTACAACTATGTTAGCTACCCTGTATGTACATATATACATAATTTTCACCTTGTTTCATTTCTCTTTCCCCTCATCCCCATTGCTCTTAACTTTTGAACAGTTTCCTTTCATTTCACAATGTCTATCATAGCTCCTAATTTTTAGTTACTCTTTCAGGTTCTTACATTAGTGAAACAATATGATGCTCACACATGCAGATCTGATTTATTTCACTTATGAGTATGGTCTCTACTTCTGACAACTAGATGTTTCATAGGAAATTTTTTTAATTTAGCTAGCTAAATAGTGCACAGCAATGACTTCATGCAATGAGACATAGGCTTGTGGCCTTCTAAAGTTAAAACTTTGTGAAATAAACACTAGACATGCACACATGCACACACACACACACACACACACACACACACACACACAGAATCTGCCAAAAAATATCTATATACATTTCAGCAGTTCACCATACTAATAAATGTCTGGAAGCTAATGGCCACCACTTTGACACCTTCTGTAATTGTAGAGGCCAAAAATAACTTGCTTTAATCTCATGATATCACAATAAATTTAGCATTGAAATATTCATATACGGTTTTCTTTCTCTGATGTACACATTATTTTGGTGGACTCTATATATTATTTTAACTTGTATTTTCACATATATCTCCATGTATTTTATTTAATGCATGCCTATGTATGCACATGCATATGTTATATTTTGTTTATATCTAATATAGCTTATATAAAACAAAGCCTAAACATTTAGGTTATTTTATTTAGTTATATCTTAACCGACATATTCAAATTGCATTTGCTGATGTTGAGCTATATTTCTTACGGCACAGCTTTTAGTTCTTTGATAAATGATATTATATACTTTCAACCACTTGTAATTATCCCTAATAACCCCAAAAGGTTTGAAAGTGTTTTCAACCCTATTCAAAGTGGCTTGCTGGCTATTAAAGGCTGAGTGCCTCTGCCTGAGAGGCATCTTGGCTGCTAACATGGGTAATTATAGACATTCCTAAGGCTGTTAAACTCATAAGGCTATTAAAATATCTAATGTTTCTTAGCTTTGATTGTAAGATATCTGAAGTTGCTTGGCTGGGTTAGGCGTGTCTTGTATTAAGCATTTAGGTCATAGGGTCTCTAGAGCAAGTCTTAACTGTGTTCTACGATATAAAACTATACTCAGGTACTCCATAAATATAAGCTAATTCCTATATCTTGAAGAGTTAATATCTGCCCCTGCTGTAGTTGAGCTTTTCACTGATGCAGCATTTCTATAGACAATGAAGAACTAAATCTCCTATTTGGATTGTGCAGGTTTTAGAATTCTGTACCATGAAAAAATATAAGCACACATGGAGCAATATTATTTGCACATCACATTGATAAATGCAAATTTAAATAAAGCAGTATGGGATTTTTTTGTTTATAAGGGACAATAAAAATAATCTAGGCCAATCATCTATTTCTTTTTTGTTGATAAAACTGAAGCAGAATTTGTATGATTTATACTGTCACACAGCAGGTTATTCACAATACTAAATCTATATGAGGCTGTATCTGCCAATTCTCAATAGAGAAAAATAGCCCATTATGGTAACATAATCCATTCTTTGTAAAATAACAAGCTTTTGCATTTCCATTTTCTTCTAAGTAAATTTATGACAATGGAGGATTCAGTGGTTTCTATGAATAAATCTGATAGTTGTTATTCAGATAAAACACAAAAAATTAACAATAATTAATTATTGACAATTTTATCGTCTCAAATTTCCTAAATCTAGTTAGAATGCATGTACTTTTAGAGCATTTAAAGCAATTCTTTTAAAAATAATCTATACATAAATTGTTTCTGGAAGAAAATAATTTTACATAAAAGAGTGATGCACTTTCCATTACCTTCAGTAGGTAAGATACATAGGGTCCTTAACCTAAACATTAAAAAAGTATACATGTACACAAGATAGTTAAAATAGTTATACTACTAATCCCTATTAGTTCATTGAAGAGAAAAGTTTATGCCTATATTGTTTGATCAATTTTTCATGCATTTATCTTTTAATCTGAGCAACTACTTTGAAGATAACAATATGCAATGTACTAACCATTGTTGCTCTCGTATTGTCTTGTTTTGAAATTATATACCTTTTTTTCTTTAAAATAAAAAATATTGACTGCAACTAAAAGTTAATGAAAGACATAATAAATAGAAATCAATCAAATTTTAGATAGTAGAGAATTTTAAGACAGAGGTTTTACAAACTTTAGCTCTATCAAATTCATCATTTGGAGATCAGTATTTGCCTCACAAATCCTTGTTTTGTTCACCTGTCCAATGGAGATGATGCTAAATTAAGCTTATTTAATTTATGGGAATTAAATGAAGTACTCACTAGGAAGTGCATGTCACATAAGAAATCTCCAATCATTAAGTGTTGTGTGTGTTGCTGAGGATCAAACCAGCAACTGATGCTCACTAAGTAAGAGCTTTATAACTGAACTTTCCCCAGCCCAGGAATGAAGACTTCCTGGCACACATTTATTACCTCTGGTTCCATTACTAGTTCTCAGATCCTGTACGAAATGATCCTTGACTTTTAGTGAGCACTAGTAAAATGGATACCAAATACCACCACAGAGCTCTAGACATGGATCAAGCAACTTTTCTGAAAAACAAGTATCATTTAATCAAAATTAGCATCAAATTCTTAGTTACTAAGGAAATAGAATTAAGGGAAACTGTATATTATAATGAGAATATAACTAAATCAGTAATTTAGAAGATACAGACTATAGGAATTATAGATTGGATCACTATATATATATATATATATATATATATATAAGATCAATTGATTCATTAGACTTCACTCTAGACAGAAACTGGTTGAAGCAAATGTCTCTAATTGCCTAACTTCTTGCCTGGTACAACTGCATAATATTTGATTATTTCTGAAAAACCCTAATTCTGAAGGAAGTTGTTCTATTTCTTTTTGATATTTGTCAACTCTTGCCCCAAACACTTCCCGTCAACTTAAGTTTTGACACCAATACTTTTGCATGCTTCTCTAGTGCTTTCTAGCTTGCTTTTATCAAGGATGGCTCATCTTCTCTTACATTTTTAAAGACACTTATTACAAGGCTGGTACTTAACTACTGGTGTTAACAAGGCTATATTAAAGACTGATGCAAGGGTATAATGAAGCTCATGGAGACTTTGATAGAAAAATACCCTTAAAAATGAAATATCCGAACTTCCTCTTTGAGGTAGAATGCAACAAAATAGAGAATATCGAGGCCTTGTAGTATGGACACTGGCAGCACTCAAAAGAAGCAGCACAGTAGAGCTTGCCACATCTCACTATTGTGTTCTGGGAAGAACATAGTTGGAGCTCAGGACAATCGAAAAATCATGCAAACTTCAAGTCGCACAAATACTAATGCAAGACACAGAGAAAGGACCGGACACACAGTGTCCTTGCACTGTAAGACTTGCTGTTGCTAAGATATCAATTATCCAAGTATAAATTCAGTACAATTCCAACAGCAACTGGATTTGGTTTGTGAAAATTGACCAAGCTAGTTTAAAAAATATGCAAATATATAAATGACTAAAAGGAGTCAAGAGTACCTTGAAAAAAATAAAGTTGAAGACCTCACACAGATATGAAGATTTAGTATAAAGCTTCCGTAATTACATCTACAATTGGCTCACAGATAAACAGACCAACTAGACAGAATGTGCAATTGAGAAACAGGCCCACACTTATATGGTCATGTTATTTAAAGCTAAATTTATGTTCAAGGGCAGCAGGGAAAATGTTCCTTCCAGTAAATGATGTGGGATCAAGTGAGTGTACAGGGGGAGAAAGAGAGAAACCTCACCAACCTCTCATCACACAAAATATTAATTTCAAATGTATCATCATCCTAAAAGTCAAAGTTAAAGCAATAGTGCTTCTAGGAGCTACTATGAAAGAATATTATAACAGTTTTTGAGCAGGCAATGGTTTCATAAAAACCATTATGAAAATACTAATCAAAAGTTAAAAGTATTTGATCAATTGCTTCCTTAAAATTCACAACCTCTGCTTATATAAACATACTTTGAAGAGTGAAAAGGCAAGTCACGGAATGGAAGAAAATATTTGCAGTGTGTCAGTCCAATATAGGAGTCAAATTGAGACATATAATAAATATCTACCAATTCATAAGGGAGTTGAAAATTAGGTAAAATATATATACAGGAACTTCACCAAAAATAATATTGAAGATCGAATGATTTTGAACCCTCCAACTCATATGTTAAACCTCTATCTACCCTACACCTGTATTTGGACATAGGGTCTCTGTGCAGTTTATTAAAATGAAATGTGTTTAAAAGGGTGGGGCTCCAATTATAAAAGATTGATATCCTTATTTTAAAGAGGATATACTAGAGATTATTGCTCACTCTTGTTTGCTTGCACTCTCCTCTCCTCATTTTACAGTTTCTTTTCTAAGACTAAACAATAACAAACTAACAAAGAAAAAAACCCACAAGAACCATAAATGTAATGCAGAATTTCAAAACAAGATAATAAGAAATCACCAATGATTGTTGTATTACTTATTGTTATCTACAAAGTAAATTGCTCAGATTACCAGTTATAAGTATGCAAGATTGATCAAGCAATTAAACATTAACTGTTCCTTTCAATAAACAAATAGAAACTAGGAGTAAAATTATCTTAGCTATCTTACGTGTGTGTATTTCTCTTCCTTCTTTCTTTATTTTCTGCTTTTCCTCATCCCAGTTGCTCCTTCCTATTAAGCAGTTTCTTTCCCTTTCACAGTATCTATTGTACCTCTATTTTTTTATTTACTCTTTTAAGTTCTTACACTGGGGAGACAATACGATGCTTACACATGCAGGTCTGACTTATTTCACTTATGAGTATGGGCTCTAGTTGCAGCAATTTACCTATAAAAGCCTCAATTTCATCTTTCTTTACAGTTGAGTAATATACCATTGTATAAAAACACCCCATTTTTCTTATCCACTCCTCAGGTGATGGCCATTTGGGTTGTTTCCAAAATTTTGCTGTGACAAATTGTGCTGCTGTGAACATGAGTGCACATATATCGCTGTGGTATGATGTTTCTAATTCTTCTGGGAAAATACCCAGAAGGGGAATGGCTGGGTTAAATGGAACCTCTAATGGTAATTTTTTAAGGAATCTCCAGACTGATTTCCAAAGTGGTTGCACCAGTCTACATTGCCACCAGCAGTGGAAAAGAGTACCTTTTTCCCCACAGCCCCTCCAGCATTTGTTGTTAGTTGATTTCTTAATGGTAGCCATTCTTACTGCGATGAGGTGGAATCTCAGTGTTGTTTTAAATTGCATCTCTCAAATGACCAATTATGTTCCACATTTTTTCATGTATTTACCATTTGTATTTCTTCATCTGAGAGGTGCATATGCATCTCAGATGCCCATTTTTGGATTGGGTCTTTAAATTTGTCAAGTCTAAGTTTTTTCAGTTCTATATAAGTTCTATATATAAATTCTTTGTCTGAGGGACAGTTAGCTAAAATGTTTTCCCACTCTGTGGGTTGTCTTTTCACTCCATTCGTGATTTCATTTGAAGTACAAAAGCTTTTTAATAGGATGAGACCCCAGTTGTTAATTCTTTGAAGTGTTTCCCGTGCAGTTTGGGTTTTGTTCACGAAGACTGCACCTACTCCCCTGTCTTAAGATTTCCACCTACTTTCTCTTCCAGTAGATTTAATGTTTCTGCTTTAATATTTATATCTATGATTCTTTTTGACTTTAGTTTAGTGCATGGTGGATAGACATGGGTCTAGTTTTAGTCTTTGGCATGTAGAGAGCCAGTTTTTCCAGCACTATTTATTAAAGAGGCTATGTTTCTTCCAGTGATCATTTTACACTTTCACATCAACTAAATCTGCTTTGGTTGACTGTCCTTAAATATATAAATTCATTCAAACACGTTTAAGTGAAAATTTGAGTTGACTGGTCTGACCAATTATGTGTTGGTTTATTTTTACTTGTGCTTGTCTTTTAATTTATTATTTCTGACTGTACATATTTATGGGGCACAGTGTGATAACTTGACATATGTGTGCAATATATTATTGTCATATTT
This sequence comes from Dinomys branickii, assembly GCA_004027595.1. NCBI lineage: Eukaryota > Metazoa > Chordata > Mammalia > Rodentia > Dinomyidae > Dinomys > Dinomys branickii. The sequence goes on from PVLD010015888.1 coordinate 6,633, forward strand.
GTCTTTTATTTTTAATTTAAGGAAATCCCTCCCATGTGAGGACTGCACAAAGACACAAACACTTTTAAGACCACTAAAATTTGAAGCTTCTTTATTACCCCTAGTAATATAAAGGTCTGGAAAAACCTTCCTACTAAAGGAGAGGAAAGGAAAAGATAATTTGAGGCAGGTAGGAATTACCTGGAGAGTTAAAATGCACATATGCATTAATAGGGCATTCAGTACGCCATATAACTTATGCACTAAGAACATGGAGTCGCACAGGGTGAGGCATGCTCTCTGTGCATACTCGTAAACTTTAGGGAAAACAGAAAATTACCATATGCCTTAGTCCCACATTTATTGATGTTAGAGAGAGATCATTCCATAGTATTGAATAAATATTACAAAAAGTAATTGAACAGACATGTAAAGAAACATAAGAACGAGTTCTTTTTGTAGACTAAAATGGAAGGTAAGAAGAATTTCAAAACAACAATGATGGAAAACTCAAAGATACCAAGAAGATCGCAGAGAAGGATATCTGGTGTAACAATTTCCCTAAGCGGGCTAAGCTGCAAGTTTGTTTAGAGAATGACTGACAGAGATGTGGGGATATAAATGACAGTGGATGTCTAGAACAGAATTTGTAGTTTAGTGGTAAATTTCTTAAGGGAGGATGATTTTTCTGCCTGATAGTGTTTGTTAGTTTTGCAAAATACATTAGGTGACTTGCCAAAAGTGACAGAAAGCTATGATTGGGGGATAGGAGTGATCGCAGGTGAATTCAGGAAACAGGGATTTATGTCAAAATCAATATAAAAGTGGAATGCACCTCTCTGGAATCCCGCACAAGCCCAGGTAGACAGAACAAGTAAACCCAAGGTTATGCAGGGCTGTATGCATGAGGCCATGTACGAAGGGAGAACAAGAGGAAGGAGCAGGCCAGTGATGATGAAGCACACTGTTGAGGACAGGCAGGAGAGCAGAATGTAATTATGATGGAGTCAATAGGTAGAGGAAATTAGATGTGTGTGTGGATGGAGAGATGAAGAAATCAGAGAAGGAACGGAGCGGAAATTACAATGTCTGCACTTAAATACTTCTCACAATTATGAATTGGAATAAAATAGACAAATTGAAGCATACTGGCTGTATTCTGCTATTAAAAAATCTTTGTTAACTTGCAGACAGAGAGACTGAACATGTTACGGGCAAATAATTTTTGATATAGTGCTGTTAGGGTTCTAAGAAGCCCCAGTAATAATCAGTACGTGATTCAAAAGAAGATCCGTGGGTAATGGCTGATGGGCATAATTCAAGAAAATACCAGGAATTTCAACAGTAGCTTTGAAAAGGGAGATGTGAATTATAATGGGGTATCACAGCTGAATTTACTCTGGGCTTCATAGTCAATCTGTCTGCAAAATTAGTGTGCCAGGGATCTTTTTCCTCGGGTTTCTATTTATAATAGTTGTTGCCTATGAAGATTTGTTTTCTGGCAGAAAGGGAAAAAAAGGAACAGATTCCACATTTCCAAAAGAATACAAAGGATAGAATGTGATTCCACTGATCCCATTTTTACCTTGAAGATTTTGTACGTTTTATAGAGCTGACATCTGAAGAACTGGGGATGAATGGTAGAACCCATGCTAGAAACACATATAACCCCAGCAGTTCTAGAGTAGAAATATCTGTATCACTTGCCCTCAATTTAATTTTAGCAGATGTGTGATATCTTCTGGAGAGGAATAAAGTGTTTGTTGGAGGTTGACTTCTAAAAGTACCAATATCCTGCTGATTCAATTTTGAGAGCTCATTTTCAATTATGCTTTTGATAGTGGTGTATCTGCACTTATTCCCATAGAAAATAAAGCAAAAATACTTGGCATTTATATTTGTATATAATCTGCATTTAACTGTAAAATATATCTAAATTAATGGTTCATCAAGTTGTTTAGACATTATGCATATGTGGTCTCTTGATTGTATTTACTTAGTATCATATTAAACTTCTGTTTTCATTATAAAGTTCTGAGGAAGTGGGTGTTTATATTTTTAGTTTATATGCTGCTGAAGACAGCCCAGGTTGTTTATATGTTGATATTATTTTTGCATGAGAAGCTTCCATTGACCTCACCACCTTTGCAATCAAGACTCTGAGCCCCACTGTGAGAAGTCTACTGGGAAAGTGTTCTATTAGGCATAACAGAATGCTGTTCTTCTCTTTGGGGATGGATTTGGTGACAAGAGTCTTGCTGCTGTAACAAATTACCACAAATACACCTGCTTAACATAACATGAGTTACTAGAAGCTCTAGAAGTGAGAAGTCTGTCAGGGCTGATTTCTTCTGGAGCCTCTAGAGATGAATTATCTTCCTCCCATTTTCCAGTTTCTAGAGTCCCATGCATTTTTTAAGAGAAAAAAGATTAACGAACAATGTAACTCTGTATTGCTTTATTCTTATGCTATTTTGTAAATGGATGTCTGTTTGTTAATATATTTTCTTCCTTTATTCTTCAAATTAAAAAAACAATGAAACTTAGTTTCAAAACAGGCTATTAGGACAGTTACAATAGTTGATACACTGCATATTGTTGTCTTCTTAGTAGTTAATCAGTGTCCAAGGTATAGGCCTGATATCTCGTCTAAACAATATTAGCCCAAACACTCTTTCCAATAAACTGAGAGAAGCTGATTGTGTCTTAACTATCTTGTGTGTGCATGTACATTTCTTTCTTTTTCCCTTTCTTCCTTTTTCCTTCCTCATCACAGTTTGTCTTTTCTTTTAAACAGTTTCTTCCAAATTCATAATATCTATTGTACCTTTCAGATCCTATTTTCTTATTCAGTTTCTCACACCAGAGAGACAATGTGTTGTTTACACATATAGGTCTGATGTATTTCTTAATTTATGTTCCCTTCTCCCACCTTTAAAACCATCAACATCCATCTGCACAACTGTTCTGTTTGACTCTCCTGCCCTCCTTTTATAGGACCCTTGTGGTTATGTTAAGCCAACCTGGATGTTACAACACAGTCTACATTTTAAGATCCTTAACTTAATCTCACCAGCAAAATCCCTTTTGCTCATGTGAGATAACATGGTCAAAGGTTCTAGGGATTATGATGTGAACATCTTTCAAGGAAGGAGCATTATTCTGTTTTCCACACATAGCTGTTCTGACGCACTTATCAACTGTGGAAAGCTTTTCCTCTTAAGTTCTCCCTGTGGTGTAACTTTCTAGAGCACTTAGTGTGTCCAAATCTCTCTAGTGGAAGGAAAAGGTAAACAGTGAGGCTGCTGACCCTACAGTCAAGAAGTAAAACATCTGTTGGTTAAAAACTTGACCTTTTGACTTCTGAAGTTTTGTTTCAGTTTATGGTTTACACAGTAATCTTATTCATATTTAAATACTATTTTTTGGTAATAATATTAGATGCCACATTTGTTTTTACTTGATAGATACATGCCACACACACTTATGTTATATTATGTTACATTACATTATATTATATTGCCACAGAACATGTAGAACACAATTGTAATGGAAAAGTTGGATGCATTACTCATTGCAGTGAGGGCGAAATATGCACAACATGAGCTGTGTGGTGCCTCAGCAAGATAGTGTTAGAAAGGATCTATAATAAAACTTGAGTTCTGATGAGAAAGTCTTGAAGAGCATCTAAAGGCCAGAGACTACATTGAGTGTTTTCAATAAGCCAGAGAAATTTTATCTCACACCATCTTATCTACAGGGGGCTGGAGGTATAGCTCAGTGTTGTAAGTGCTTGCCCGCTAAGCACTAAGGCCCTGAGTTCGATCCCCGGTCATCTTATCTACAGGAAGGGCAGACTGCAGCAGGAATAAGCCGTAACAGGCAAAGGTGCAATAGTAATCCACGTTAGTCAGAAGAGGACTTTCACATCTAACAGGTGACAGAATGATTTTGTTTATGGGCCATCTCATCATGGTCTCGGAGTGACCTTGTCTGCTGCTTGTGTTCAGTGAGATTGTGTTCAACAAGAGAATAGCATGTCCCAGCAGCAAGCAGTGGGGCAGCTTGTAATAACCTAGAAGTTTGAGTCAGTCTATTTTTGGGATGCTGAATTTCCAGTCTTTGTCCCACCTCTGTTACTTTTTAAACATGTGGGGTTACACATCTGTTCCACTGTTGCTGCATCACAGTTCCAGAGGACTGACTTGACCCAGTGTCTTACATTACTAAATATTAAAACTTCACTCTTCTTTTCATTTTTTTATTTTAAAGTGAATAAAAATAATTTTAAAATTAGAAATGATTTAGGGCTGGGGATATAGTTCAGTGGCACAAGTGCCTCCCTGACAAGCACAAGGTCCTGAGTTCAATTCCCAGTACTAAAAAAAAAGAAATGATACAGAATTTCAAAAAACAAGATGATATGAATTCAACAATGTTTGTTATATTGTATATTGTTGTATTCAAAGTAGTTGTTCAGATTACCAGAAATAAAAGATAATTTATTTATCAATGTTAAAAGCTCACGTGCTTGCAGTTAATATCTTTAGTAAATATCTTCTGATGTTTTAAGTTTTTTCATTTATGAGTCACAAACTATAATTAAGTTTCTGTTTATGTATCCCATTTTTTAGATATTCCTTGAGAATGGCTGAGATGTGGGGCTACCTTTTAAAAGGTCAAATGGAGATACATCTCTGAATAGTTTAAAATTAGACTTTAATGATACCTGTGAAGATTTAATTTCTGTACTTCAGTCCATTATTTTCGCTACGCTCTTTGGTTGACTGGCTGTCACCTGAAATCAGCACCACACACCACAGCAGGACTATGGAACCATTCCTGTTCAAGTTCTGAATGCTGCTTTCCTATAAGGTCTCTGCGTCATGTTCCTGTTGATAAGCTTTCCCGTGTGCTTTCAATGTGAAGCCACATTAGTCTTTCACCTAACTCTGATGAGCTTGCCCTTTAAAGTCTATGCTAAAGGTGCTTTCCTTGTCCTCCTATGACAATATGAGGGACGCCAGACCTACAGAAGGGTGCTCGTGCCTTAAATTAACGTTGATGACATTCTTGCCTGAAGATTTTGAGACATTGGAAGCATGTGGAATAAAAAGACAAAGTTAAAAGCAACATATAATCTCTTCCGTATGATTTACCATAATTATGCACACTCTAAAGTACGGCATCAAGTATAGAAAAGAAGTTTTTCTAAATCAGTAACAATTTTCATATTCTATTTTGAGTATGTTATGGGAAATTTTGAGCAAATCGATGCTAACATGGAACACAGTGAAGATCCATGACAACTCAGGAAAGAAACAAATAGGCATGTTAAAGTGCATATTTAACCATAGTTTGTTGCAACATGTACTTCTATAAGAAAAGCATAGCTTCATAAGTTCTAAAGAACTGTAGTGAGTGATTACCATGCTGTAGGTGTCAGCAGAGTTTTCAGTAGGAATGCTTTTTATACTATATCCAGGAAAATGTCAGTATTTTTTGTTTATCTGTTTGTTCATTCACTTTTTAAATATCACTATTCACATTCCTCAAAGATGAATAAGTTTAAAAGAATAACACTCAATAGAAATGAAATATACAAGGCACAAGTCCATCTTTATATTACGATCAGATTGCACAAGCATAAACTTGCCAATTTACAATAAAAGGTTTTAAAAATTTAGTCTTGATGGTGTGGACCAGTAAAAAATAAAGTTAATCATCTCCTCACCTTGAAGGGTACTGTTTGATGTCATATTTGAGCATTGTGTTTGTAGTATGTAGAGCATCATGATTTGTTAGATCTATAAGAAAGGAAATTTTGCTCCAAATTTAAAATAAGGTCATCGAAACATGTGAGCATGAAAAGGAAACTGACATTCTTGATTAGGTACTTGGCAGATGTAAAAGGAAAGATAACCATTTAATTAATTGAGTAAGGGAGGCTAATGGACAAGATGAAAAGAGTGTGATTTGGTTTACATTGAATATTTAGAAACATAAAGAGAAGAGAGGGATACTACTTGTAAGGTATTTTTTAAAGGCAGTATGAACTACAGGACTTCTTTGTGATGTACTACAGTAAAGGTTAACAGTGAAGCTATAGAGGACTGTGATTCACTTCTACTTCTTCCCAGAAAACCACTCTCATTACCGAGAGCAAGCTTATCTTTTATTTGCCTTTTCCCCTCCCCTCCACTTCCACAGTGCCATCAAGTCCAACTGAGATGGCTGCCTAATGACGCCTCAAAAGTGTAATAATCTCCACTTTATCTCTCGAACATCCAATAGTGCCTGTCATCTGGTAAGTGATGAGTAAAGATTTGTTGAATGATCAAATGAATATATGTTCTCCATGTGCCACAGTGCTGTATTTTTCCATGTCTTTGTGATTTTTAAATATTATTCTTGTATCCGTATGGTTCTTTCTAAAATTCTTTTTTATGTGTATGGAGGCAAGCTCCATCTACATGACAAAATTTCTCTGAACTTTCCTCCAAAATCCCCAGAAAAAGGCCTCCTTAGCTCTGCTCTGAGCCTTAAGGTATTCTTTATTTGTACTTATTCCAAAACAGTATGTATTCCAAAACAGACTAAATCATCTTGAGTATAGAAATCATATCATTATTCTAATCATTTTCTTCCATGCTTACCACAGAGGCTAAAAATTGTAAGCAGTCAAAAAACTTTATTCTGTGATGAATAAGGAAATTACTCAATGAAACAAAGAGAAACTGCAAAATGATTTTAATTCTACATACAGTTTTTATATTTATTTCTATATTTTTTGTAAAACTTCTTGCTCATAAAGTCAAGTATTCCTAATTTCCAATTTGATCCATGACAAGTACACTAGAATTATCTATGTCAGTTTTTCAGTTGGGTGGCCACTTGTTTGCTTACTTGTTGTTCAGAAATATCTCAAACAAATACAGAAGACATGCTTTCATTAATATTCTAAACTATACAGTCCTCTCCCCTGAAAATAATTATGGAGGCTACACTATCACCTTTGATCTTTCCATGTTCTATGATGCTCTTCTAAATACCAAATATTTCTTGCCTCAGTACTGACCTCAATTTTATCAGAAGAAGTTTATAATTGAGGGCACACTCAACTGCGCCTTAATCTGTGTAAAAGGTTATTCCCCTGAGGTTAATTGCCCAATACTTAAATTTTTCGTCTGACACTTGTAAAAGAGCATGTTCAAAAGCATCGCAACTTTACTGAAGTAGTTAGTGGATTGCATCATTTCATAGTTTTCTCCTAGATGGATAGTAAGGTAGTTCGCCACAAAATCTAACCTCTTCCTAACTTTATCTCATTCTTTCCAAAATCACCAAAGCGTCACTGAAGGCACATATATTACATATGTTACAGTTTCCACTAAGTTTTAGATATAGTTCCTATAATTCCATTTTAACCCTTGCTGAATAAATAGAAGATCAATAGATTCTCAGTCCTCTAAGTTAATCTAGATACTTGACTGTAAAACTTAATGGGAAATCCCATTCATTACATAATGCACTGCTAGGATGCTTGTATTATTGTCACATATTTTGAGTTTTCAGTTCAATTTTTCCTTAGAGCATTCTTCAAAATTAATGTCAAATTAACTCAATGTATTTTGATACATTGTCAGGCTACCAAATGCAAAAATAAATCATTTAACCATGGTTCTTATACTTATTTATTAATGTGCCACTACAGCAAAAAATTTTGAGTACTTAGTATGGAAAAAGTTCAGGCTTTAGTGTGGGGAATCTGTGAGGAAATGACAAATGTCTCTTACTTGGACCTTATATTCCAGCAAGTAAATATGAATAAGGAGGTGAAAGAACCCACAAATGAGATTATTTCTTATCATTTACATTGTGTAGTATATACAGGCAGATGTAATAGTGACTGGATATTTTCTTTAAATAAAGTTTGTAGAGAAAGAATTTTTAATAAGTTGACTTTTATTCTGAGGTCTGAGAGATTAAAAGCCAGACAGAGAAAAGGGACATTTTCCCAACAAATCCAAGACCCTAGGGAGGAGCCCTTAACACATTGTAAGAACACCAGGATGGCCAGTGCGACTGCAGTTGTAAGCAGAGGTTGTAGTGAAAAGGGTGTATAAATTATGTCTGTAATTTATTGGCAAGAATCACATCACATAAGGGTTTAGAGGATAAAGGGAAACCAAGGGGATGATTTTAAGAAACAAGGGATATAACTGGATTTATATTTTAAAAATTATTTATACTGCTGTAAAGATCATGGATTTTAAGAGGTAGAAGAAGGAATCCCAGAGGTAGGACACTGTGGCAGAAGTCCAGGAGTAAGATCATGGTCATGCACACTGGAGTACCTGACCGAGTTGAGATAAATGTGGGAAGCAGAATAGACAGCATTTGGAGGCAGATTGATTTACTGGGTGAATAAAACATAAGCATAAAAAAAGATTGCTACCTTTCTGACTTGAGCAATTAGTTATAGAATTATGTCTCTTACTGACACATACAATTTGGGGGAATGTAGGGGATATCTCTCATTTTTTTCCTGTTCTGCAACCATTCTGACTTCTAAATATAACTCCCTGATTTTTTATTGTGTATTCTCCCTCCTACTTCATCATCCTGGGTTTTTGGGGGGGACTAATTTTAATTCCCAGATCCAATACATGTATGAAGAAGGGGAAATCATGTGTGTATGTAAATACAGGACAGCTAACAGATGTGCTGCTGTCTTCTATTGCTTCACTGAAAGGAACAGTTAATGATTACTTGTTTGATCATTATTGCAATGTCTCTGTTTTTCTGAGAAACAACTTTGAAGATGTTAGTATGTAATACAACAACAATTGTTAATTTCCTACCACTTTGCCTGTAACTCTGTTTTGCTTGTATTGCTCTTGTGATATTTTGTAAATGGATGTCTGTTTGTTAATATGTTTTCCTTCTTTTATTTTTAAAATAAAAAAACAAATACATGTATGAGATGAAAGCCTGGCTCATCAGCATTTTAAAATCTTCCATCAAATTGATTGACTTAGTAATAATAGATAGCCTGGCCAGATGTGATCCATGAGTTTGGGTTGAATAATTGGGGAAAAGAGTATTCTTTTTCCAAAGTGGCTGCTGAGTGAATAGTTCAGTTTGGAACGGCCAGAGCATACCACGCTGAGAAAGCATGCCAGAGAATGAAGCCAAGGCAGAGACAAACCAGGCCAAGCATCAGGGTGAGAAACCAAACCCTGGTGGTCTTTAAATCCCAAAAGTCTTACGCCCCAAATTAGTCTTTACATGTTTTAACTTGGCTGAGTTGGATTTCTCTTCCACGTAACAAAGTTCCTATTCATATAGACCAGAACTGGGCTTTAGGTATATTAACCAAATTGAAACACAGGCTTCATTGTTAAATTTGAATTTGAAATAAAAGCCATATTCTTTTCTGCATCTTAAACATTCGTTACGTGGGTGAACCTATGCCTCACAGACACTCATGTGGAGGGACTAGCTGGGCAGCTGTGTGTACACACTTGGCACTTTAGAGGGTGGTCAGGGAAAATTTGGAAAGCAAGATGGAGTTGAGCAAGTGTTCCAGCTATAGCTGAGTGGAGCCTGCCCTATCAGTCTCAAGACTAACAGACTGTGAAGAATATATAAATGATTCAGAAGGAATAATCAGTAAAGATGGAGATGAGGGCCAAAGAAAGTAAAACAGAAATGAGTTGCCAGAAAGGATTCAGTCACATCTCTAACAAACATAATCAAACTTCCATGTCAAAAAGTTTGGGCCCCCTGTCCTCCTGACCACTTACCTATGGAGCCGTTTCAATATTCTCATCATTTTCTGTAACTCTTCAGATGCTCAGGTGTCTTGGACTATTTGGACACATCCTGATAGGTCCTGAGATGTGCTGCTTTTGATATCCAGAAACTTGACAATACTTTTTCTGATTCTGTCAGATATCTTGAGGCTTTAAAGGCTAAGAAATCACAGCAGATCCAATTAGCCCTATGCATATGTAGGTTCTGCATCCATGAACCAATGGATTGAACCAATCAAGGATCAAAAATATTTGAAACAACTGAGTGTACTGAATGTGCTCAGACTTTTTGCTTGCCATTATTCCCTAAGCAATGCAGGATGACAGCAATTTGTATAGCATTTACAATGGTAAGTATTGTAGAGATGATTTAAAGTCTACAGGAGGATGTGCATAGATTATATGCAAATACTGTATCACTTTCTCTAAGGCACTTGAGCAGCCTCACATTTTGGTATCCATGGGAGTCCAGATTTCAGGAAATGACTGTATATGCCATGCCTATCTAATAAAGCAAAGTGTTCTGTGCAGGGGTGAATACATGGAAATAACCAGCTCTAGTGAAAAGCTGTTCAGGACCAAGCTATTAGGAGCACTGCAGAGCCAAATGACCTCCTCTTTCCCTCTACTTCACTACGTTCAACTTTTGCTAATTGTTTTTTGATCCAGAACTTTTGTCTTCATTTCCATTCTTCAGGAAGCCGCTAGTCACTCTCTTTGTCTCTCCTCACTGATTTTCCTTTTCTCCTCTAATTCCTCCCTCAATTACTGGTGGATGACTTATATTGTTGCAGGCACTTTCTTTCATTTTTTTGGTAGTTGCCTTTGCATTTTCAACCAAATTATTTATCACTATAAAATAAAGGAAGTACAGAAAGGACAAAAAATGAGAACCAAAATTTCTTCTCCTCTACCCTGAGCCCTATATCCTTGCTTTAAGTGTGTGTGTGTGTGTGTGTGTGTGTGTGTGTGTATATATATATATATATATATATATATATAAGTGCAGGTATTTTCAGTAAAATCTATTTGAAAAGCATCAGACTGCTTTTTGTATACTATTTTCTGATACAAATACTAACATAATATTCAAGTCTGGAGAATTTCTTTTGTGTCACTGAAATTCCAAATATGTTCTTATTCTTGTCTGTGACTTTGACTTCTGCTAAAGTATCTGTCTACAAAAGGTTATCCTCTTTTATCGTCTGTGTGCAGTTTTTATCTCTGAGAGTACTTTGACTCACTTAGAAATTCTTTCTTTTGTTGATATTCAGACCTAGAGTCTCCACACAAAATAGATAGCACTTGCAGGGTTACACCCACAATCTTGGCACAAGTTCAGAATCCCCATCTTGAAAATAACTTTTTCCCACTCATGATATGGGGCAGGCAGTTTGTGATGGGCAAAAGCACCACTCAGCTATCTTGTTGAGATTTACAAGTTCACTAAAGGGTGGCGTGTAGCTCCCACAAACTCTTTGGCTTATGGTCTATTTCTGTCATGATGCAGTCATTAAGGCCACCACTTCCAATTTCTGCTATGTATATCTTGCTATTTCTAGCATTCTGAATATTAGTATCTTCTCTTGCCAACTCATGCATATATTTCTACTTAATAGTCTTAGAAAAATTTGCATAGAATATTTAATATATTTAGAGTAGGAGAGAGAAGAATAAATTGATGTGCTCAATCATTTACTCAAAAGTTTAATATCACTTTAAAAATGGAAATTTTATATGTATTTTAAAGTGTGAAATCCACTCAATCTTTGAATTACTCTTCAATTCTTAGAAGTTGATAAATTTCAAAAAGTGATACAAATTTCTTCCCTTTTCTTGCTATCCTCCATTCAAAACCTTCAACTTTCATGTTTTAACTTAGGTGAGATAGAAACGAAAAACCTTTAGCCAGAAGGGTCAATCCCTTCACTTAATATATATTTTAATTACAATTTTGGTTGTGTAAAACAAAAAAAAGCTACTGAACTGAACAAAAAGGCATGATAAAAAAACCCGAGAATTTCTAAAGTTTGAAAAGGCATTACAGTAAAAGACAATTGCTATTAATACACCACAAAGACACATCCTTGCCTTGGAAACAGTTATCCTGTCATTCTTTGCCACTTTCCAAAGCACTTCTTGATGTCCTCATTTGTGAGCGTCTTTAAGTACACTGTCATCGCTGCCTTGGTGTCTTGAATCCATTCAAAGTGGTTACCTTTCATCTTCCCCCTGACTCTGAAATGCCAAAATTCTTCTGTTGCAGATCCGCTAGGTAAAGTGGGTTGGGACACACAGTAATGTTTGCACAAATCTGCCCTTTGGCTAGGAGCACTTGGCAGCAGCATTCACCATGATTTTGATCATAACTGGTAAAGATGAAGGAGAACTTCCAGGTCTACTTCAGGAGATAGTAAAAGCCATGAGGTATGTGTTTGAAGAAGGGGGAGTATTTTGAGGGGTATTTATGGCAATGTCTTTTATTGTAACAGTTTTTTTAATTAAAAAATTCTCTGTATATTTTGAGCACCCCAGATACAATAAAGCTCCACATATTTTCTCATTTAATTCACTAGGAAAATTACTGAAAGTGAAAAATCTTTGCTTTCATTAAGAGGATATAAGAAGTAGCATATACTTGAAAATAAAATAACATAGAAATTTTTGTGCCCAGAATATCTTACAGTTTTCAAGGTCAAGTAAATTTCTAATGCAGTTGGGATATTCTTATCCCTAAAGAATGAGAAATCTAATAATTGACTCTGTTGAGAAATATGAGAGAACCATAGTTTAAGGCAGATGGGCTCTGGAAGCTTTTGACAGGCAGAAGTTTTTTCTATGTTTGGCAAAGTGATGGAATTGACACTGATTAGATGGCACTGCTTTATCTTTTTCAAAAAGTAGCTTCTATAACAATTGCTCTTCAGTTGATTCTCTTAAAACTCATCTTGTTTGAGGCAACATAATGTTGAAGTCAAAATTTGGGCTGCTATGTGATTTAATTTCCAATAATTTTCCAATTGTGATGGAAAGATATTGCCCACCTTAACGCCTTCAATAGTCAAAAATCCTAATTGAGCATCCACTCACACTAATAGTATAGTGTTAACTAATTCCAATTTCCCTAGTCCTTATCATTCTAATTTCTTTTGATCCAGAACTTTTGCTTCCTAAGTGTGACATACAATAAATGTCTGTGAAACCATAGCCTAGGTTTTGACAAATGACTCTATCAACAAAACCATTGAATGATGTGAGCTAGGTCTTCACTTGTCGAGATATCAGAAGACAAAGAAAGAGAGACACATCAGTAGTCTGAAAACAAATTAGAAGTGATGAGAAGTACAAATGTAATTTCCAGTGATAAAGGGTGTCCAATGATATTGCTGACAAATTCCCTAGAAGTAGATTCCTCAAGAGTTTAGTCAGTTATTTGTTTTTAAAGCTGCACATGTTTTGGGACCATGAAGTTTTGCCACCTATGGTGAAAGACCTATGAAAATTGCCACAGGGAGGCATAAAAGTTGTCTAAAAGTCTCTTATGAGTCTTAAGATTTACTCATGATTCCTATTTTGATTTGTTTCCACATATTTAAAAAGTACTCATGTTGTTTCCGTTTTGTTTTTCTGTCTAAACTTAGTAAGTTGATAAAAATTTTTTTACTTCATTCATGTAATTTCAATATTTACACAGGTTTTCAACTTTCTCAGATTTCTTGATAATCAGGTGGTATTTTGTACTCATTTCAAAGCCATTTTGTCTCCTTTCTCAGTTAGCAATCAAATATCTATTTCTTTGTATTGATGAACACATAGTATGAATTGGCCTGAGAAAATGGATAGTTCTTTTTTACTGTTTTATACCTTCTATATCCTTTTCTTATGATTGTAAAATTTAGAAAATGATTCCTTAGCTACATTATCCTCCTTTCTAATGTATCCTAGCTAATAAAAAAAGGTATACATGGCATTCCAAAGTCAAAGTGTCAAATAGTTCTTCAGGATGATTCGGTGATCCTTATTCCTAAATATTTGCATTCATTTCAGGACTCAGGAAAATTGTCACAAATAATGGCTATAATTATTACAGTACATTTGTTCCCTAAATCGACTTCAGGGAGAAAATGTTATGCTGTTATTTTTAGGGGTGATATAAACAAGGCTGTTGAATTGAAGGATCGCTTCTGAATTGACCTGAAAAGGAGACACAGCTACCATTGCTTCAATTATATTCATACAGAATACCTGGCTATTTTAAGACCTAGTTTGTCTTCCTTGTTTTTTTTTAGACCAGGAATCAAAAAGTTTCCACCTTCTCAACAACTTAAATGACCAAATAAAGAGGGAAATATAATCTATGTTATATACTGTTACTGCGATTTTAACATAATATGTTTTAACTGTTTATTTGTGTTGAAATTTTATTGAGAAATTTAAGATGCAAAACTAAGTGAATTAAGAATAAAAGTGATGGTTCTCATGTAGGTTATTTTTGTTGATAAGATCAAACCATTCTAAATCAGATGAAATTACATACTATATCTTTTAATGAAGTTCCAAACTAAGAGCTTTTTTATTTTATGTACCAATCTTGGAAGTTAGCTCAACAAAGAATGTGATTATAGCTGGGTTTTTAAATTTAGTTTTAACATTTTTCTTCATTACAATCCTAAATTCCTGGTTCCCAATGCCTGGTATCTGAATTTTTTGAAAATAATATGGATGTTGTTTACACATAAATGACCCTTAAAGTCTTCAATTTTCCTGTGTCACATTTCTTTATTATTGCTGGTTGGGAGTACTTTTTAAATTAATTAATTAAGTTTATTGGTACAATTTAGAAATACATAGTGATCACATTTATCATAGGGAATTTGTACGTGTACCTGGTATATCTTGATTCTTTTTTCCCAATCTCTCTCTTCCCCTTCTTATTTACAAAAGCTTCGTTTCCATGTTATCCTTCTTTTCTGTCTTTCTTCATTCTTCCTTCATCCCTTTCCCCATCCTTCCTCCCTAGTTTCCTTTTCCACATGAGCATCTTCTTCCTATTCAGAATATCTATTACACATTTCAGTCTTTATTTACACTTTCAGTTTCTCACACCAGAGAAACAATGTGATATTTACACGTGTTTCTGATTTATTTCACTTAAGTCTATAGCCTCAAGGTATGCCCACTTACCTTAAAATGTCTCAAGTTTATCCTTCTTTATGGCTGACTAGTACTCCATTGTATAAAAACATCCACATCTTTATCCATTCATCAAATGGTGGGTATTTGGGCTGTTTCTAACATTTAGCTATTACAAACTATGCTGCTATAAACATGGGTGTGTGGGGAGAGTCACAGTAGATTGCTTTAAAGCCCAGGGGATTTGAAGGCATAAGACATGACCTTGCTAATCAGCACATGTGCAGAATGGGATATACTTACATAAGTGTGACTTAACGAAGATAACCACACATGCCCTACCTGGTTATGACAGTACACTCTTAAGAATGTGAACTTGATAATGGTCAATATGTATGGGTTGAACAATAAAGATTGATTGTTCATTCAGTGATCCTTATGCTTGCATAAAATTGCTGATATTGGCTCCATGGGCCATCTTTTCCTTTGGGACCTCACCTAGGAAAATTCTCCTTCTGTCCCATGCACCCTGAAAAGTGTCATAATCACCAGGATAAGGTGGGTATCCTGCTCGGGGTCTGTGGAGACAGGACCTGATGGCAAGGGAGAACCCTGGGGCATTGATGACATGCTTCCCTTGACCTCACCATGGTTCAATGTAGCCACTTTTTTAACCGCTTAGAATGCCCCCCCCCAAGGAACGGGAAGCAGTCTGTCTGATACCCAGGAGAAGTTAAAGTCTTCAGAAGCAGAAAACATGCAAATTCCTCAACCCCCCCCCCGCAATGTGAGTCAGCTGAGAGGGTATCTTGGCTGTTTTTCATTCTTTTCCGCTGTGTGAAGGAGGTTGAAGACCTTCTCCAGCAGGTAGGTCAGCTGCAGTGCACCAAGGAGGACCTGGAACAATGGCTGGCTCCCACAGAAGTCATGTTGCGGGACACAGGGGGCATTGCCTCTTCCAGAAGTGTACGTTCCATCACTAGGATAGTCTCCAGTGGAGTCGCTCACAGAGTCCCCTGGTATTGCACACAAGGACTGCCATTTGACAGAAGGTGGAAGTGGAGGATCCCTTATCCCAGGGAGGGGGACCAGGGGATCACCCACCTCTACCCATCACACAATGCACACAACCTACATGGCCATAAAGTTACGGGAGCTGGTGAAACAATTGAAGCAACAAGTGGGTGAAGCCATGCCCATATGGCTGCTATGGCTATGGGATGACGGGGTTAACATGGGGTTAAACCCACAAGAGTCATCCCAAATAGCACAGCCAGCAACTCCTGCATGCAGTAGTTTCTGCAGGATGTGCAAAGGACAGCCCTGTGAGAAAGTAATCAGACTGTGTTAATCTGGTTGATGGCAGTGACCCTCCTGGTTTGGGCAAATGCAGGTGGTTTGCTGGAGCAAGTCACAAAATGGACAACCTACCTAGACTTAGTAACTATCCTATGAGAAACGGTCATGTGACAAATGATGTTTGCTATGCAGTATCACAGCCCTGATGAAGAACTGCCTATGGCACTCATGGAGAACTTGATCCTAGCAAGTGGGCTGGCTGGTATGCTCAGAACAATGGCAGCCCTTCTAGCCCCTCTCACAGATTGCCCAGTCCATGAGGTCAAGTTTGGACAGAACTGCTGGCAGCTGGCTTAGCCATAGAGAAGATAGATAAGCAGCTCTTAGAAGTTCTGCAGACTCTGTGGTGGCAGTTGTGCCCGAGAAGCAATATTGGCTGATGGCCCCAAAGGTGAAAGCAGGCCCAGTGAAGCAGGAAGACTTGACACTGTCATCCTTTCATCAAGATTAAGAAGCAGGCCGAGGTACCCTGTTAATGGGGACCCTGGGAGACCAGAGGCCACATGTGAAATTGAGTATCTACTGGCTCCCAAAGAACGAACAGCATGTACTAACATTGGCGGACACCAGAGCCAAATGAACACTGATACATGGCAACTGAGACCATTTCATGGGACCTGCTGTACTGTAAAAGGGTATTGGGAGCCCAGGTGATATTGGGTACTAGGTGCTTGGCTCTGCACCCTTATGATGTTTATGTTTCCTTGGTTGCTGAATATATATTAGAGGTGGATGTACTGAGTGGTGCTGGGCTGAACACCCTAGAGGAAGCATTTCACTTGTGAATCCATGTGGTAAAAACCATGGTCTGAGGACTTCCACACCGCACACCACTGACTCCCCCACAGGCTATATGTATTGTGTACATAAAGCAGTATTGACTACCTGGGGTCTTTGAAGAAATAAGACTACCTGTCATAAAACTGGAAGAGGCAGGAGTGACACACCCTGCACGTAGCCCTTTAAGTTTCCTAGTATGGCCCATATGGAAGCTGAACAGAATGATGTGAATGATTGTGGATTACCGGGAATTGAGTAAAGTGACCCGTCCATTCTGTGTGGCAGTGGCTAATAACACAGACTTGACAGATCATTTCCTGCTGACACTGGGTCAATATCATCACACTGTGGGTTTGGCCAGTGCCACCTTCTCCACTGTTGTCATGCTTGATAGTGAATTTGTCTTCGCAGGCAAGGGACTTTCCAGGTATTGCCACCACAGGACTATTCGCACAGCCTGACTTTGTGTCACGGGCTGGTAGTTCAGGATTTGTCCACCTGGAACAAGCTACACTCTGTGTCACTGTTTCAGTATATTCATGACATTATGTTAACCTCTGATTGCACTGCAGATTTGGAAGCCACTGCAGGAAGCTATGCTGGTCTGGGGGTACACTGTCAATGAAGACAAGGCCCAGGGATCTGTACTATCTGTCAAATTCTTGGTTGCTATCTGGTCACATAAGATGAAAGTAACTCCTGACCCCATTATTGATAAAATCCAGGCATACCTCAGACCCACGACAGTATACCAACTGCAGGCACATGTGGGCTTCTTGGGCTTTTAGTGGCTGATCATACTGCGCCTAGCTAGCTCCCTTGCTGCACCCTTTGTACCAGATGACTTGAAAGGGCACTATGTGGGACTGGATGGACACAGTGAGGCTGCTTTTCAGGACTGGAAGAGGGCCACTGCACAGACACATGCCCTCTGATTCATCTACCCTACCCTGCCATTTACACTAACGGTGAGTGTGGGTAATGTTGAGTTGGGCTGGGGCCTATGGCAAATACAAGGGAAGTGGAAGCACCCTGTCTGGCTTTGGTCACAGTTTTGGAAAGGAGCCAAAAGCTGGTATCCCCTATCAAGAAACAGTTACCAGTGGTATGTGATGCTGTGCACACCTCTGAGGGGATCATAGGGCAGCAGACAATGGAAGTATAGATGAAATACCGAATAGAGGACTGGGTTGGCACAAGGACATGCCATTCCAAGAGTGGAGTAGCCCACCCTCGCCTGTTGGGGTATGTATTTGCAGCACTGAGCCTCCTTTTTGGCCAGTCTGTTGGCAGCTGAATTGGCAACAATATTGGGACCAGTGACATACACGGCACAGGAAACTAAACAGGATAACAAACTACAGGTTATGACACCCAACCCCTACTCAGAAGAAGAGGAGGTGCCTCCAGCTGACTCCTGTTATGTAGATAGGTCTAGCCATGGCACTACCACACAATGGATAGCAGTTGCTGTCCAGCCCAGCATGGAAATCCTTTGGATTGAAACTGGGACAGGCAGGTCAGGCCAATGAGCAGAATTGCAAGTGCTTTGGCTGTTTCTAATGCATGAAAACTCGCTACGTGTTTACATGGACAGATGGCCAGTCTTTAGGGGGCTGACACTTTGCTTACTGGCTTGTGTGGCCCAGGATTGGCAGATAGGCAGCTGACCCCTGTGGGGCTCTGACCTATGGTGAAGCTTCTGCGAGCATGGTCAAACAACTAACTATGTAGTGTATCATGTGTCAGGACATAAGCCCCTCCTTTTGCTGAGGAATAACTGAGCAGATGCTTTGACAAGGGGCTCACTGCAGCCACTCTCCAAGGCAAACCTCTGCAGTGGAACCTTGGCTCCATAGGAAATTAGGACCCTATACCATGCAAGCGGTAGTGCAGCAATGGCATTTGGACTTGATCCCTGCTGAGGCAAAGACTGTGGTAATGGTCTGTCCACAGTGTACCCATTTGACCCCTGGAGGAGAAAGTTGCCCACACAACTTGGCACAATACCACGAGAACCCTCTACAGTGGCAGGCGGGTTATATCATGCCCCTGCCACTCTCACAGAGACAGATGTGCTCCGACTGCTGTGGATATAGTCATGGATACAGCCATGGACTGCTGTGGATACTTTGTCTACCCCATTCCCTCTGCTGACAAAGCCCATTCAATTAAGACACTATGATTGACTACTGCATATCTGATGCTGTTAGGGATAGCGTTGGACCAGGAAAACTATTTCACAGGAGCTCAGGTACTATAATGGGCGAAAGACCATGATGTCATATGGCATTTCTATAAGTGCTACTGGTTGCAGGCAACTGGTATAGTTGAGAGGTACAATAGACTCCTGAAAATCAAACTGGCCTATTTGGCTCCAAAGTTTTATAGGTGGATGTGGGCCTTACCACAGGTGGTCCAACTACTCAGTGGCCAGCCCTGACATGGATGACAGCCCAGTGGATCACCTCTTGAAAGTACAGACAACCCTTCTGTATATTCAACCCACAGAGCAAGGCCCTGAAGTGATGAAAGGGGCCTTGGGCCTACCGGCATTGGAACGTATGCAGCTGGGAGTCTGCTATCAATGAACTTGAGATAGGCATTCCTGCTTAGCTGCACTGACTGGTGGCAGCAGAACCTGACTGGTTCTGCCTGGGATCAGTGATGCCAGGGTGCTGAGGTGCTGATTTGGAAGAGCATGACCACCTCACAGGGACTGGGGCCTGTTATGTACAGTGACTGGAGGTGGACGACAGGGAGCCAATAATGTTATTGAATGTAGCCCCACTTTGTATGCAGTGGGTAAATATATCGGTGGAGTAGTGCACCACGGAGTGGATACCACTCGACCTGTGTAACTGTATCTTACTGATAAATGATACAAGAACTTGGCATGGCCCCAAGCTCATTGGTCCTATTCCTACCAATTAGCCCATTGCAGAAGACTTACGGGTTTGTGGCACTGTGGGCGGCCTTACCTACCCTCCATACTGGATACTTTGCTACACCTGGGGATTCCCATATATTAAGGGCACTGTCAGACCAACCATCACAGACACACCCCACAACTGGGATGGTGTGTACCACAGGTGGAAGTGTACTTGCTGGGTGGCCTAGTGGTTTTATCTGGTAGCCTTGATGATACCAGAGGCAGGGACTATAGAACTAGACTTCCAGTTTGAAGCCCTTGTATAACACATGGCCCAGGCCCTAAATGTCATGCACCAGGCTTTCATGTTGATCATGGATGAAACTTCCCAAAAGAGAAAGGTAGTTTTGAAAACCTCATAGCCCTAGATTTGCCAAGTGCAACACAAGGAAGTACTTGCGCCTTCTTGCATATAGAGTGTTGCATTTATATCCCTGACCACCAGACACAGGTATAAGCCTTAAAAGAAATCTACACAGCAGTGGGTTCCATCCAGGTCTTGCAGCAGGAAGAGAATTCTTGGGTGGTGAGAATCCTTGGGATCTACCTGTTGCTGGGTGGCCATAGCTGCATTGTGGTAGCAATGGGGTTAGTGGCATTATGCTGTTCCCTTTATTTCTGTTGTGGTCTCTGTGTGAAGGGATCAGCACTGTAGATCACTTATAAGAAGCGACATTCTCCCAACCTTTGAGGAGGTGGGATGTGGAGAGTCACAGCACATGGTTTCAAAGCCCAGGGCATTTGAGAACCCATAATGACATGACCCTGTTTCTTAGCACACACTCACAATGGAATACACTTACATAAACATGACTTAACATTGATAACCATACATGTGCTATGGGGTTATTGAACTACACAGTAATGTAGGCTTGATAGTGGCCAATATATATGGGCAAAACAGTAAAGATGCTTGATTACTGGTGGTGATGTTGGCTCCACGTGCTTTCTTTTCCCTGGAGATCTCACCCAAGAAAATTTTCTTTCAGCCCCCCACCCTGACAGTGAGTGTGGATCAGCATGATGCTTTTAACTCTTTCAGGAAGATGCCAAGATGGGGAATAGCGGAGTCAAATGGAACCTCTGTTTTTAAATTTTGAGGAGAATCTACACTGATTTCCACAGTGATTGTACCAGTCTAGACTCCCACCAACAGTGAAAAAGGGATTCTTTCTCCCTATAGCTACATCAGCATTTGTTATTGGTTGATTTCTTGATAATAGTCATTCTTTCTGGAATGAGGTATAATCTTAGCATTGTTTTAATTTGCTTGTCTTGCGTGACTACTGATATTGAACATTGTTTCATATATTTATTTACTATTTGTACTTCTTCATTTGAGAAGTGTGTATTCATCTCAGGTGCCCAATTGTGGATTGGGTCTTTAAATTTAGGGGGTCTGATTTTTTTCAGTTCCTTAGATATCCTAAATGTTAACCCTTTGTCTGAGGAACAAGTGATGAAAACATTTTCCCACTCTGTGGGCTTTCTTTTCACTCTATTGGTGATTTCTTTTGCTGTGCAAAAGCTTTTTAATAAGATGAGATCCAACAGCTAACATTATACTAAATGGTAAAAAGCTGAAATCCTTCACTCTAAAATGAGAAACAAGACAAGGATTTCCACTATCACCACTCCTTTTCAATGTAGTTCTGGAAATATTAGCCAGAACAATTATATAGGAGAAAGTAATAAAATAAAGATAGGAAAAGAAGTTAAATTATCATGATTTGCATATGTTATGATACTGTATATAGAAGACCCCCAAAACTCCACCAAAAGACTTCTACATTTAATAACTAAATTCAGTTGCATAGTAGATACAAGGTCAACACTCAAAAATTAATAGCATTTCTGTACACAAATAACAAACTCACTGAGAGAGAAATTATGGGAACCAAACATTTCACAATAGCACAAAAAGAAATACTTATGAATCAATCTAGTGAAAGAAATAAAAGCCCTTTATATTGCAAACTACAGTATGACAGGAGATCATAGAGGATATCAGATAATGGAAAGATATTCCTTGCTCTTGAGTAGGAAAAACAAACAGTAAAATATGGCCATAGTTCCAAAATTGTTATACAAATTTAATGCAATTCCAATCAAAATACCAACGGGATATCTCACAGGGTGAGAGAAAGCATTCCCGAAAATTATTTGGGAGAGAAGAATTCTAGAATAGTAAAAGTAATTCCGGGCAACAGAGGCAAAGCAGGGAGCATCATAATCCCAGACCTGAAATTATGCTACAGAGCTACTGTGACAAAAAACAGCCTAGCACTGGCAAAAACCAGGACACACAACAAAACAAAACCACCTCCCTCAAAAAAAAAAAACAGACCTGAGGTCCATGTCTCTCACCATGTGCTATGCGAAAATCAAATATCTAAATATCAAAACTGAAACACTAAATCTTCTGGGAGAATAAGTAGAAGTCCTGAAGATATAGGAGTAGACAAAGAATTTAAGAACAAAATTCCAATCACATGGGAAATATTACAAAGGGGATAGTTTTGTTTAATCAAAGATACTCCTTGTTTAACAACTTACTTGGTTAACCGTTCAGAATTTTGAGCCAGCACTTGGACTTACAACCTGTCTTCTTCTTGTACAGTTCTGTACACCATGTTTATGCAACCTTAATATCTTTTTTGTAAGGTACACATTGTTCACACAGTTTGGCAATTTTTGCTGATTGTACAATACTATAGTCTTATGCTCTGTTATACAATACAGTACAGTAAACAAGAGTTATGCAAATAAAAGCAAAGATTTTTTTACCGTTTCTTTGTTCTGAATACATATTGTAATGTACAGACTGTATATAATCACTCATTTGGTGATCCATTCATTTAATGACCTAGTCACTGAGGTGGAACTCCACTGTTAAACAGGGAATGCCTATAGTGTTTCTTCTCCAAATTATTTATATGAAACTGATTTATGTAGGTTACAGTAAATAATTTCTTCAATTTCGGTAAGTAAAGAATATTTTCATCAACATAAAATAGTCTACATTAAAAATGTATGTAGTAAGAGCAAAGTAACACAAGAAGGAAGACTAATAATGATTTGTATATTTCACAATGGAACAATGATACCAATAATAATATCTGTGGCTGCTACTAACGAACCATTTCTCAATAGCTGTTTCACATACTTTAACTCAGCTCTCTCAACAGTGGGAAAAACAATGGCAAAAATGGTTAATCTGCTAAAGTCACACTGGGAAGATTATCTTAGAAAAATGAGAAGCCAAGATAAACCACATTTAAAAATACAAATTTCAGAAGTGTCATTAAGTGCAGCTGAGGAATGAAAATTAGAAAACTGTTAAGAGATAGCAGAAGAAATGTGTCTAATTTTCAAGGAACTGAATAAAAAAGAATGACAGCCTTTCCTTCCTTAATTTTGGGTGTCGGGTATTTTGTCTCAGTGATGAGAGAAAAGTAACCAAGACACTTGGATAACATATACTGTAGGTCTAGAGGAAATGATCAAGTTGGCTAAGGTTTTTTTCATTTGTCCAGATATTGGCAACATTAATGAGGCAGTGAGAGATAAAGTACATTAGAACTTTGCAGAGGAAAAAGGCAGATTCACTTTATTCCCTTGTGTTTACTGCTGTTTAATAACTACAGGGATTTTTTAAAATCATTTTTGAAAATTTTTGGCTTTATTGTATGATTGTATTTTCCATTGAGATAATTAATATCTCACTAAGGATAAATATATTAATGGAAAAAAGACTTTTACATTTCTTGCAGCTATTGATTTATACTGAAAGATTATAAAATAGAAAAAAGTGTTTTCCCTTAAAAGACTCATCCTTAAATTTTTAGATCCAAATATATAATTATTTTTAATTATACAATTAACAGGCTGAAAATAATTATCAATGTGTTAGCAGAATTTCTATATTTGATAGATGTATGAGTTTTTCCCCTTACTGGATACTCAACTGAGAAGTTACAAAATGCAAATACTCTTTTAAATATGAAGATAATGTCCAGGTGGAAAATGGGGACCATTTATTGAGATTTTATATATTATTACAAATTAAGTGAATGATTAGAAATGCCAGGGAAACAGAAAACTGTTTCACATGGCTCTGTTCAGTGTGGATTGCCAATGTGGGAGATAAAATCCTTGTAAATCTTAGCATTGCTCCCACACAGCCACCTACACAGATGATCACTTGACTTTCACGCTAACAATAGATGTGTTAGTAGAGCTCTCACCATCTGCAAAATGAAGTGCACTTAAAAAAAGGTAACTGCAGCAGACAGTAGTAATTGCTTATATATTGTGATTAGCACTTTATATTTACATTTAAAAGGTAGAATTTGAGCTGTGATAGCTCCAAATAAAATAAAGTCAGTCCCTGTGGTAGCTCCTAGGTTAAATAAGGTGAGATCCAAGTACCAGATAAACTCCTTAGAAAAACATGAGTTTTATTTTTTTCTACTTACAGTTTATCCATATCGAAGAATGCAGATATAAATTTTTATGCGCTCATTTCTCTTCCATGACAATACTGAAAATCACATACATTAGTTAGAAGTCCTACAGAGATTATGTCCTATAGAATTCCTACAGAGGCACATTCATTTGAGTTTCTTCACTCTTAAATCTATTTTTATTATTGAAGGATGAATGTTTTAAAAAATAAAGTTTCCGCTATTGGGAGATATGGTGTTTGGTTTCCTTTGCCTTATTTATTTTTTTCAAGCGTGGAAGTGTTGTTGATTCCACTGTGGGAACTTGATGGAAAATCTTAAGAAAACATGCTAAAAAATGCATTGTCTCGATTTTTGTACAGAGCAGAGTGGTTTAAGGGACTATGGATAGAACCTGTTCATATCTGAAAGGTTACAAGTGACAGAGACAGCAGGCATGTGGCAGATGGAAGACAGGGTAAGGCCCATTTTTGTCAGCTCAATACAAGTAGGTACAAAACCACTCTGCCTTGGCAAAAGTCCCATGTTTTTCCAACCTACATATTTGTCTGCATAATGATTTACTTTCATACACACGAAGACAGAAATCCATAATATGTAACTAGTGAGG
This sequence comes from Dinomys branickii, assembly GCA_004027595.1. Taxonomy (NCBI): domain Eukaryota; kingdom Metazoa; phylum Chordata; class Mammalia; order Rodentia; family Dinomyidae; genus Dinomys; species Dinomys branickii. The sequence goes on from PVLD010015888.1 coordinate 31,710, forward strand.
TTTACTGTCACCCCCAAATCTCATCCAAATACACACTACTCAAAATTCTATGATTAAATGTGTACTTCTTTATTATAATCATGGCCTTTTCCAAGCTTATTTTCATGAAGAATATTTTAAGAGTAGTGAACTAGAGCAATAATAACTTTGTAGAAGCTAGCTTGATTTTAAAACTTTCAAAATACATTAGAATTCTAAAACTTTAATATTAGAAAGAAATTTAAGCTTAGAAATAAATAAAATATCAGCTAGTCCCAGGCCTTCATTTTACAGATGATCAAACTGAGGCTCAGCAAAGGCTCACACCCCTAGTTAAGCACATATCCAGAACGAATCCCTAAGACTCCTGCCTCTGGTCCAGTGCTTTTTCCATTATACTATAATAAAACATTAAGAGAACAACAGTCCCTTGGGTTAAGGGTGAGGGGGTGCTGAAAAGAAATCGAAAACATGAGAAGAGAAAAGGAAGTATTCTGACATCCTCCAATTACTTGCCTAGAGTTGATCCACATAACAGAGTCATTAGCAGTATTGAATTTAATTAAACCAATGAGTTTAAATGTGTAGGGTAGTTAGCACCACACTCAATGGTACCTCTTTGCTAAGGTTTAGAAATAGGAAAGGAATTCTTAATGTCAGGGTTGGAATAATTTGCACCCCCATCATTCTATCCTAAAAGCTATGAACCTAGAAAAAGTTTTGAAGAGCTGTTAAAATACCTCCTATCATAGCCAGTTCTGCAGCAAGAGCAAATTGCCTGGAGCTAGGAGGTGTGTACAAAGGCAGCTGATCTTTTCAAAGGTTGGAGGTTGAACATTTCTGATCTAAGTGAGAAAGTAAATAAATAAAAGGGAAGAAGCTCAAAAATGTACAATATACAACAAAGAATTCAGTTCTTCTGAGTATTATATTCATTTAAAAATCTGTTTAGTAAGTTCAGTGAGTAAGAGTAGGCAGAAAATTAAAATGTGTGTTGTGGCTAATCTGTGTCTATATTTTTTGGAACACTGTCACACATTTGAAATGATAAATTATCTCTTATTTTTATGTTGGCTTATTCTACTGTTAATCAGTTTTTATTCTAACACATGGGGCTAATTCATGGGACCTTAGGAAATTTATTTAACAATCATTGGTCAGCTTCAGTTATTTTTTTTGCTATTAAAAGTAAATTTACTCAATCATAAATTAAGACTGTGAAAACTGCATTGTATGTAATACAATAGATAATTATTAAACATTTTTCATACAAAGTGTTTCTTGTACTTTGAGATAATATTCATTTTTGAATTTTTCCTAATTGTAGATTATACTTGTTTTTTTAATTTTCTTAGGAATTGACCTTCTAGTAAGATAGTGTGATTAGAATCAGAATAGTTTTGAGTATGATGAAGAGACACCTTCACCATCTCTGTCTTCTGACTTGAAACAGTAGAGTGTCATCTGAGCTCAGGAGAAAGCTACCCCATCGAAATGAGGCAGTGTGAATAAGTGCCCTGCATTTGTCAGGAAGATACCAATTAGAAGCTAAGCTGAAGCACTACCTGGCCCACATACATAATGGCAAACTGCCTCTGAAGAAAGAAAAATAAACAGGATCTAGAGTTTCATAATTGCCAAAATAGTCAGAATACAATTTAAAAATCATTTGTTACAATAAGAACCAAGAAAGTTAGAATTAAGATGAAAGAAGACAATCAATAAATTCCAGCGTGGAGATGAACTGGACCAAGAAATTATCTAACAAGCACTTTAAAGTAGCTTTGACCAAGAATTAAAATTTATCTTTGAACAAATAAGAGAAAATGTCAGCAAAGAAACAGAAGTTGTAGAATCAAATAAGCATAGAACTGTAAAATATTATAACTAAAATACAGAATTTACCCAATCTGAATAACAAAAACTAAAGTAAAAGGAACAGTTACAGTGCCTTGCAGGAAAATCATAAAAGAGCTAAAGCTATGCTTGTAGCACTTTAATCCCAGAGGAGAGGAGGGAAGAAGAAGAGAAGAGAGGGGACGATCAAAACAAATAATGACCCATCAACCAATGACTGGATAAAGAGATGTATTTGTAAAAAATATGATGGAGTACTACTCAGTCATTAAGAAGAATAAACTTGAGACATTTATTGCTGAGTAGATGGATCTTGAGACCATACTCTTAAGTGAAATAAATTGGACACATATGTAAATAACACATTGTCTCTCCAGCATGAGAAATGGAAAGTGTAGCTAAGAACCAGATTGTACAATAGGCATTGTGAAATGCGAAGAAATTATTCAAAGGAAACAGGAACTAGGGAGGGGGAAAAGAAAGAGAGGGGAAAGAAAAACCAGAAAAGAAGGATAAAATGGAAAAAAAGCTTTGTAACTGAGGAGGGAAGAGGGGTGAATGGATGAGAGGGCAATGGGAGGGATAAAAAAAACAAATCAAGGTATATTATGCACAGGTACAAATTTTCTGTGATGAATGTGAACATTGTGTATGCCTAAAGTGTGCCAATAAACAATTAAATCAACAAAATAAAATTTAAAAAGAAATAAGACACCAAATTATATAAATCCAAAGAAATTCACACCAAGGCACATTACAACCAAACTTTTGAAAAGTACATAGAAAAAATTGTGATTAGAAATAAAAGTAAATCAATATGTAATTTATAGGGAAATACTGTAAAAGAAGGTCAGTAAATTTCTCATGAGCCTACATCTAATTATATGTAGGGAGGGAGCTAGCATCCTATCACATGTTAAGAGATAGACAGAATATTTATGCCCATCCAGCAACGAACATAGGTTTCTCTAGAGCAGGATTGCCCAATATCCAGTAGAAATATCAAGCACACAAGCAAATTAATATATGATTTTAGATGTTTTAGAGACCACATCACAATACTTAAACAGCTGACTATAATATCAATATTTATTTCATTTAATTTGATCATCTAAAACCTTATTTAAACATTTAAGAAAAATAAAATTCATTAATGAGATAATTTACAATATTTTTATACTAAATATTCATTAATAAATATGTGTTTTAAATTGTCAGTCTATCTTGAGAGAGGAGAGTCACATTTTTAGTGTTCAGTATTCACATGTAGCTACTGTACTGAAAGCTTAGTTGTAGAACATCTGATACTCAAAACCATATTCAAAGTGTACAATTAAATGTTTTTTAGAGATGGCTTGCAAATCCCAGACTTTTGCTTTCCACAAGAATTCAGGTAATAATCATTTCTCTTTCCTTTGATCTAGAAATGTGACAAAACCCTGTTCTGTGTTTGCCTGTGTCTGCAAAGCAACTTCTCTGATGACAGTCTTTGAGTTTCATTCTTCACATTAAAGTTTACTCAGGGAAATACACATGCCACTGGGAAAATTCTGTTTGTCTATTCAGAAGAGGAAGTTACTATTTTATCAGATAATGTAACCTTTGAAAGCTCATTTTATTTTGACGACAGTGTCCAGTCATATTGTCCAGTATTTTCTTAGGTTTTCAAAGCAATGTAACTTGTTGAATATTACCAAGTTCTCTTTAAAACATTACTGCACCGGAACCATGGAAATTGGCTTCAAAACGATCACTACCTACACAACCTTAAATGTAACAAATACACTATTTGTATTTCTCATTTTATTCTCTCCTATTATGATAACACTAACATTGCATTAGAGTAATAAGGAGAGGGTTCCAGGTGAATTAGTGGCAGTCCATGAATCTAGTTCAGTATAAATCAGCTGAGTTAAATTAATGCTCATTGATGATATTAAGCAGTAAATTCAAGGGCAATATTGAAAATTAACAACCAATAACAAATGAAATTGGAACAAAGATTCTCTCCATGTGGGCTGAAATTGCCCAATTACTCAGCTAATTTTCAGCACCCACCTAAGGTAAAACAGTTTATAAGGTCATTTTCAGTGATTTTTGTTTTGTGACTGGGACTTGAACTCAGGACCTTGTGCTTATTTTCAGTGCACTTGATGCTGATGTTAAGAAAATGAGTCAGCCTGCTGCCTTACATGAATTACCCAGGGAACGTGCTTCAAATTGAAACAAAATTTTATCCATGCAAAACTAATCACAATTCGTTGCCTCCTTAGGCATATGATCAGTGGTAAATGTCTAACATTAGGCGGGAATGCCTGTAGCAGAAGATGCCCCCCAGCCAATATACTTCAGTTCAATGGTTTCCCCGGTGATAGTTTCTGTTGCAGTTCTGGTTGCTTCTTCCTCTTAAAAATAACTCGTCACTGTGATGCATAGCTGGTCACTATGATGCACTTTGTATAAACCAATCCCCAATTCACAAGCCATTCTGCCTCTGCACTTCCTGATTGCTTACCCCATATAAGCCCTAGACCACCAGAGATCAGTGCCTAATATTTTGGGAATGACTCTGATCAGTGCCCACTGATGTAAGTAAATCTGCCTCCAAATCCTGAGTTTCACTTTTGGTGATTCTGCATGCTGTTGCATGCATAATTTTAAGGATAGAAGAGAAATCAAGAGATCACAAAATAAATTCATCTATTACACTTTATAAAAACAGAAATGATCACCCATGTAACCTCAAATGTGGGAGGGACTTCACGCTTTATAAAATGGTGCATCAAATTAGTGGATCTTTAAGTATTCATCTTCTGTCAATATTCAATTAGATAGTAATATGGGTGTGTATTGACTATGCATATAGTAGAAGTGTCACACAACTCACAAATGGAAGAGAATAGATTATGACTTTTAACTCCACTGTGCCAGCTCTTGAATATTGTAGTCTGATGACTGAAGAAATGTTCAACTACTTTTATGTAAACAATCATAATAATTTATATTGTTGGTATGCTCGTGATTCCAGAAACACTCTTAAACAGCTTTCTCATATTCTCCAATACCTTGGAAACTTGTTAACCTCTTGTCCCCTGGACCCCCGTTTTACGAGGTCCCCATCCCACTTTTGAATTTAAGAGATTATTCACTGTACGTCTTGCATCTTTTTCTTAAACACAGTTTAACCAGCACTGATACTTTTTCCAATTCTTTATTACTTCCTTGCCTGTGCCCTCCAAAACTGCACCACTGTAGCAATTATAACTTTAAATATTCATTTTCTTTGCTCTTGTCCTTGAGCTGCTATAACTTGCTAAAAAAAATCACATAATTGCTAATCGGTATTATTCAACTTCAGATTTGGTGTCTTCTGGCTCTTCGGCATTACTTAACAGTAATTTCATTGGGCCCTAAACAACTGCCTGCCACTTTCTGTGCACTGGCTGTGCCACATCTTTGCCGCCTTCTTCAGGCCTCCTTTAAGTAAATGGTTTGCTACAGCGGAGAGAAAACAAAGGACATAGATCATTTCACCTTTGTTGGCTCTACTACCAATATATCTATAAGAATTCCTACTTTTGTCCGTATCTGCCCATTCTGGGAGATACTTCCTTCCTATCTTCATTCGTGGTGGTGTTTGCCTCCTGCCCCTTATTTACAACTCTTCCTGTTGGCGGGAACACCTTCCTTCTCCATGCAGTCACATATTAGCAAATGCTACTTTATAGTTTCCTGGCACCAAAACCCCACCATAAATATGACTGAGTTCATTATTTTTATCCCTCCATTTGAATTATCTTGTTAAAAGACATGTTAATCTCTCCAAAGAGAAAAGATTTCTAAATCCTTGATTTCTATCTCCTGCATTAACCTTCCTACGAAATGAGCTGTATGTATGATGGTAAATTTTCTGTTCTATTTTGTGTTGCAGTCCTATGAGGTGGAACAGTGATTCTCAATAAATATTTGTTGCATGAATCTAAACTTTCCTCCACATAGAATTCAATCCTATCAACTGTAGTTTCATAGCTTCTCCTAAATTATCCCCTTTGTAACCCATTTCTACCTCTTGTTACTGGGTCTTAATCATCTGTCACAGGAAGTACCCACAAGGTGGAGCTGTATCAGCTCTTCTCTACTCCGGTCTTCTCTCCAGAGATATTTTTTAAGAGTAAAAATGTGACAATGTGCTTTAAACGTAGAGGCTGCTTTTAAAAAACATAAACTCAGTGACTTTGTGCTTTTCACTTCTTTCCAAAATTATTTGTTTCTTCCATGCCAATAAAATTTTGCTTGATATTTTAAAATAACTGCCTGAGCCTAGAATTCCCCGTGCGTATTTTTATCCTCTGAATTCACATTTATTTTTGCTAATATGTACAGTATTTTACATAGTTATGAATCAATAGGTACATTTTCCTTTAGTTTCAGTTTATATTTTATGTATTTACGACTACTACCAATATAGCGTACATCTGGCTCAGTATTCTAAGAAATCTTTTGATTTTGTAAAGTGAAAATCATGTGAGTCAAATAATATCTTTGTATAATATAAGTGTAAAATCCACACCAAATGATAATTTGCAGTCACTGGAATTAAGAATTAAGGTAAACCATCAGAGAAATTGTTGATCAGGAATGTGACTATATACTTAAAAGAATAGATCCATGAAAGAAGATGAATTCACAGCTTTCTGGCCCTATGCTGTGGTTCTTAAATGCCATTTGATTAAATTCAAATGTTCCAATTGAATGCTTTCGTTGTGCATATGCTGCTTAATTCTTCTATAGAGTTAAAGGCATAATCCTTACAAAATTAGCAATTGTATAAAAAGAAATAATTTTTTCTGCTTTCCATTAGAGTTAATGACATTTTATATTCTCTAGATGGATATGGTCTAGACTTTTGCAGTAAATTATTGTCTTGAGTTATTTTCTTAGTGCTTGCTCTAGGGATTAAAATTAGTGCTATAATTTGAAACAATCTAATTCAAATTAATTCTTCCTTAATTTCAATGGTATACAGAAATTTTACTCTACTATAGCTTGAGTTACTCTCCCTTTTGTGCTACTTATACATTATAATGAACATATTATGCATTTTATTTCTTAAACCTAATAAACTCATCAACAAAATTTTATAATTATTGTTTTATGTAGGGGTCTTATAAATCATATTGGAGAGAAAAAGTTACCAAAAAATACAATAATCCTGTCCTTTCTATTTACCTGTACAGTTATTTTTGCCTACATTCTTTAGTTCTTAATGTAAACTTGAGTTGTTGTCAAGTGTTTTTTATTTTTCAGGGAAGTGCTCCCTTCAGTATTTCTTGGAGAGGGTAGTTTTACTAGTGATGAATCCTCTCAGTTTTTGCTTATCTTCGAATGCCTTAATTTCTCCTTTATAGACAGCTTTACCAGTTATAGAACTCTTATATGACAATTTTTTTCTTTCAGCACTTTAATCCCACTGCTTTCTGGGTTTTCTGGCTTCCAAAATTTTTAGCAAGGCATGATATTTCTTCAGAGATGTAGCAGGTAAAAAAATCACTGTTCTACAGTGGGCAGCTGGCCTGACAGCTGGGGGATTCATTCAGCCCAGGAGTGATGTGGCTTTGGTCAGTGGTGATTCAATGCAAACTGAAGTCTAATGTCAGCTGGAAAGATGTTCTTTCAGTTATTCAACCCTACTTACACATTTCAGAGAATATTTCTAAATGATGAAATATTTTAAAACAATTAGACATTCACCACGGAGATAAACTGTATACAAAATAAACCAAGATGAGGGACAAACTTGCAAATGAGAGTGCAGAAAGGGTGTGGTTTCATGAGAAAGCGTGTAGGTTTCAGCTACCGTGCAGGAAAAGTGTAAGAGTGGAGGAGGTGCCAAAGTTGGTAGTGACCTCATGACAGAACTCCTTTGTGATAATCTTATGGGTTGTGGACATAATACCAAGTTGTATAGGAGAAAAAATTATATTTGCTTCTAGGATGTGGAGTAAAGCAAGAGCATTAACTGTACATTTGCAGGCCCATCATCCATTCTGTGCAATCCCAAATGAGCCCACTGGAAGTAGAAATTATGGGTGTGTAAGATGTCAGTGCATATGTTCATGAGCACGTATTTGGATAAAAACTGGTACCAGATTAGGCATACTTCTAGGCAAGCAGGGAAAGAGTGAACCCCCAGAGTAGGGAAGGCCTAAGTAAAGAGAAGCTTTTTCATGTTTTGTCTTATCATTAACCTATGAGTTACTTGACCTCACAGGTAAAACTGGAGGAACGATAGCAAGTGAAGGTAAAGAAGCTATGAATTGGAGGGCAATGGCTATGAAGGAATGTTTCCTGAAACATGCTTTAGGGTCAAATTGAATTCATTTTCGAATCTGGCTTGCCGATTTCATCTCAGTACTAGTTTCCTCATTGTTGTGAGAGTATATTTTAGAAAATATGTATATCATTTACTCTTGTGTCTGACATTATAAAGACTCAATAAATTGTTATTATTCTATAATCATAAAATGTCTCATTGGAATAAAGAATAAAGTAAAATTTTCACTCAAGAAAACAAATTACCTTTTCCTCTGGTAATTATTTCTAGATCCTATGAGGCGTCTTGTGTTTGATGATGAACGGAAACTCCTGCAGGACTCAAAGCTGGTGAGTCACTGCGTAATTAAATTGAGAATCATGGTGGGAAAGGAAGTCAAAGGAATACATAATACAATTACTCAGTTTTACAAACGAAACTTTGACTAAACACAGTAGTTAGAGAAAATTTGGAAAATAAAATGTAAAAGTCAGCCCACGGGAAACCAGTAGACTATTTAAAACCATCTTATTAAAAATTAAAATACATGATTTGAAAAGCAAAACAACCAGCCATTCTGGACCCTGTACTTCCTCCAATTCTGATGTTTGCTATAAACTAGTTCAGGTTCTGATTACTCTTCACAAATGGACTGTGGCAAAAATGAGCAAATGTTTCTTCCTGGAGTCAGATGTGTGCTTCAGAGTCTATCTACCACACTGCTGTGTTTCATCTGTCTATCCATTTAAATAACGGCCCATCCCCTTGTCACTGTGTTCAGTGTTGGGGATCCTTTGAAAAATAGATCAATTGAAAACAAATACACAAATACCTCTAACATTTTCTAGTCTCAAAAAATAGTCCCGTGAAAGAGCACACACTCATAAAATTACAGTGTAATACAACAGAAGAATGATCTCCAGGGTTTGATTGAATAAATTGTACATCTGTAAACTGAATCACTCTAAAGGTACATGTGTTAGTAAATGAAAAGACAGGTAATAAAATTATATATAATGTTTGATGCCATATTACATTACTATCATTAAAATATTTATATGAGTTATACAAATGTATTTTAGAAAACTACTTTCGTATATGTACATGGAAACATCAAGAATTCTATTCATTCTTGTGCCAACAGTACTGTTTTGGATTGTCAGAGTGGTGGAGATTTTCCCTTATGTCCTCACACTCTATATTTTTTTGATGGTAAACATGTGTTATATGTTATTCAGGTTTATATTTTAAAAGCTGTACAATAGATATTATCAAGTTGTGCTTGATGTAAGGATTAAATGAATCTCAACCCCACCTTTTCCTATTTCTCTCTTACTTTTTATCTGAATTTTGAAGAATATTATAATGCCTTCTTCATAGAACTTTTCTCAGTATGAGATAAAATAATCCAGATAAAAGTAAATGTTCAACAAGGGCTAGTAAGGGAGATAGTGATGATGATAGTGATTCTGGAAAATCCCTCTTCTCTGTGACTTTCTTGCTGAAGAGTCCCATAGGCAAAGAAGAAATCGACTAGGAGAAAGCAGTTCAATACTAATTCAAGTCTCTTGAGATGCTACCAAAATTTAAAATGCCCCAAACACCGTCTGACTTTTAATTTGATAGCGCTGGGGATCGAGTCCAGAGCCTAACACATGGTAAGCAAACACTCTATCACTGAGCTGCATCCTCAGCCCATATCCAATTTCACATGTCGGCTCTCCATGGCTGTTAATCCCCAAATGACATTCTCAGACGGCAGCTGCCTGGTACTGAATTCAAATTGTTTTCTTGCTTCTTTCTCCATCCATTTACCCTTAGTCTCAGCAAATTCATTTCTTCGTACGTCTGCCTCTGCTCGCTTGCTCATTTCTGTTTTAACTTTGTATTCTATTGTATTCCATTAGTCATTTAAGCCTTTTGACCATTTAAATATGGCAGCCTTTCTATTTCTCTACGGCCAACACTAACATTGCCTTGTTAGCACAATTTTGTTAACTCCAAAGACATGGGAAAAAAAAATGGACATTTTAGACAGCAAGTGTCAGAGGATAATTTCCAAGGAAGATCACTTACTGAAAAGATAGTTTATTTAAATTGGATTTTAATGGTGAATTCAAGCAAAAGAGAGGAATGAGATTTCAAAAGTTGGATGAAATGTTGGAGAGAGTGTAGGGAATTCAGTATACCTGGAATTTAGGATGTGATCTAAATTAGAGAGTGATGTGAGTTGTGCATCGGACGTTTTTATTTTTACCTGAAATTAATAGATAGCTACAAAAATTTGGGGCAGAGAGTGACATGGTCAGACTTTCCATAAAGATTATCTTTCTCAGTAGTGTGGATAAGCATTTGAGGTGAACAATCTGTGAAGTAAAAAAAAAAAAAAAAAGTCGGTTTTTAGCTGCTGTAAGAGATGGGTCAGTGTCACAATTGTGTTTTCAACAACTAAAGGAACATAATAACAATTTATATGTTATTTTGCCTTGAAGTATACTAAAAAGTGCTTTATATTCAGTGTCTCATGTACCCTAGCTACTCTGATTTCTGATCTTATATCCATAAGTGCCACATTACAGATAAATCATATGAAATAGCATCCTATGAAAATGGAATAGTTGTGAAAAGTTTAATAATTAGCTTTCCAGGGCAATCATGTTCTGTTTTGGAGCTTTCTTTCTTTCTTTCTTTCTTTCTTTCTTTCTTCCTTTCTTCCTTTCTTCCTTTCTTCCTTTCTTCCTTTCTTCCTTTCTTCCTTTCTTCCTTTCTTCATTTCTTCCTTTCTTTCCTCACTTGCTTTTCTTCCTCCTTCTGATTTCTTCCTTCTCTTTGAGAATGGTGCTTGGGATGGAAACCAACACATGTGGTTTGTCCATACTAGCAAATTACCCTACCACTGAAGCACATCCCCCGAGTGTTTTCTGATTTCTATTTGATAAACAATTTAACTGTGCTTGATGTCAAGCTAGCAACAATACAGTATCAAACACATAGTTAGGAAGTGTTGCACAAAATGAGCTTTCGTGACCTGCACGGAGCCATCTCGAGTACATGACTAGTATTGTGAAGTCAACACCTCAGTAGTCTGTAGGGAGTATATTTAGGTAGTGAAGAAGAGGCCATTCCTAACAGCTTCAGACTTTCTATTCTCATGACAAAACTCCTGCTAAAGTCCAGATATAGCACACCTCTTATAAATACCTTCCTCTATTCTCTGCTGTACCTGGTACTTTAGAAGAAAATGATACTTTTTCTCTTCTAAATAATTGGCTCTCAATGGTATCTGTCTTTCCCTAAATCAATTCCAATAGCTAAGAAAATAGGGCATGTTGATTGGTATGATGATAAGGGCTCGCACCTGGTACAGGCTCCCAAACTCAGGATGTGACTCGCAAAAAATAGAAGGGTGAGATATTGAGTCACAGCTCGCCACTACAAACATCCAGACTTGAACTTTAGTTGGTAACTTTTATCTGAGGAGGGGCGGTCTTACAATCTTCGGGTAATGAAAACAGTCAGTTTATCATTAAGAATGAAATGTTTTGTTTTTTGTACTAGATTAAGCATTTCCCCCAATGTTCCCACTGAAAGGCCTCACAAGTTTCCAGTACTACTCAGATAGTATTCACAATTGCTCCAGTTGAACCAAGAACCAAATTAGGCCCACAGAGAAAAAAAATGGAGTAATGAAAAAATGGACAGAAGTAGTCCCAGGCCATAATGTCAAAGGTCTGCCCTGAGATGATGTAAGTGTCTGTCGGGGACCAGGGCAGTGGGAAAAGAACAATAACAGGATGCAGTTGTGGCAAAAGGGTATGGCGACAGTAAGTGTGCAGCCACTTATAGTTAGTCTTTGCTGTAAAGAGTGAGAGAAAACAGTAGCTAAACTAAAGTCAACATGGATGAACAATCTAAATATTAAAACAGAAATACTAAGTCTGCTAGAAGAGAAAATAGGTAGAAATCTTTAAGACATAGGGATAGGCAAAGAGTTCAAGAACTAAACCTTGACTGCACAGGAAATATTACGAAGACTCAACAGCTGGGATCTCTTCTTATTAAAAAGCTTTTGCACAGCAAAGGAAATCACCAATGAAGGGAAAAGACAACCCATAGAGTGGGAAAAAAGTCTTAGTCAGTTGTGCTTCAGACAAAGGACCTAATATCTAGTACAAATAAAGAACTGAAAAAAATCAGACCCCCAAATTTAAAGAACCAATCCAAAAATGGGCATCTGAAATGAACTGGCACTTCTCAGAAGAAGTGCAAATGGCAAATAAATATATATAAAATGTTCAACATCACTGATCATTTGAGAGAAGCAAATTAAAACAACACTGAGATTCCATCACACCCCAGAAAGAATGGCTAGGAATCAAACTCAGGACCTCGTGTTTGCTAGGCAGGCACTTGTGCTGCTGAGCTATATCCCTGGCCCTATGGGCCAATGTCAATCTTGAGTATTAGAGATAATTCACTTAGAGAAAAAAATCATGATTATCCTCTTTAAAAAGCAGTGCAAAGGTATATCTGAACTCTCAGAAATACTTTCCAATTTTTTTTTGTACCGAGAATTGAACTCAGGACCTTGCACTTGCCATCCATGCACTTGTGCCACTGAGCTGTATTCCTGGCCCATTTTCTATGTTTTCTGAAATACTTTAAAATTGTGTAGAAAAATTAGATTCTGATGAGGATAAGTTCAAAAGAGTATAATAGATTGCCTTAGGACTCTGTTAACACAATGTTATAATGTACTGTACTTGTTAGGGGAGATGAGAGAGAAAAGAAATGTGGCTTTGTTTGCCTTTATAAAGAGATTAATTTCTCCATGATTTCCAAAGGATGCCTTTGGAAATGGTATGGATGATAAAACTTAGGCCAATGATAAAATAGAATAGGTAAATCTATTTTGGCAGTGATGAAAATGATGACTTCTCAAGATTTAAAGGTACTTTGTATTAATGATAAACCCTTCTCCCGAGAAAAAGGCATCTGAAATTTCTTCCAAACACAATACAATTGATGCCACAGAACAGGTACCATGACCTCCAAATAAATATATTTTTATAATGGACATTAGTGATTTTGAAGCATACAATGCTACAGAATCTTTAAATTGTGAGCAAAGAAATACAGTTGGTTAACAAACATTTCAGTGAAAGTGACTATTAATATAGCCGCTCCTGGCCAGGCATGATGGCGCACTCCTGTAATCCCAGCACTCAGGAGGCTCAGGCAGGAGGATCGTTGTGAGTTCGAGACCAGCCTGGGCTACAAAGTGAGCTCAAGGCCAGTCTGAACTGCATAGCAAGACCCTGTCTCAAAAACATACACAAAAATATAGCCACTCCAGAAGGTGGTTGAACACAAGAGCACAGAACGGTTGAAGAATTTGGCTTCGAAGACACTTGCATTTGAGAACAGACTAATATTGTAAACCTGAATCTTGCCCTCATAGGAACTATCTAGTCAAACATAGAATTGATCTGATCTACCTGTAAACTGTTCTCAAATAATGATGCACCTTTGGCAAGGAAAAAGTTTAAGGTATTTTCTCTTCTTCACAGACCCAGGGGAGCCAAGCATAAGGGGAATATTTCAGTAATATTTGTCCAGATAGCTGTGGTAGGTCTGTAACTAAAAAAAGAGGTGAAATCTCTGAGCGTCTTCTTTAAAGCTAGATAGATCACCTTTCTTGCTCTGCCTATAGCCAACTCTCATTTAGGTACATCAGTGTGTTGGATAATATCACCCGGGTGACTGAATTTTTCAAAAGATGAATCAACTCTCATGAAAACAAAGGAAGTATTGTCTAACCTCAGAATACCTGTTTCTCATTCAGCTTTTCAGGAATTAAAAAATTACAAGGACTCATCCTTTAAACCTATTTATAAAAAGCTGGATATTTTATTGCAAACTACCCATACAGCACAGCTAACAGTACAGCATCTATGGTTGACTCAAGTGATCTTAGAAAAATCACAGACGTTTCTGACTCTATGAGGGTCTGCATTCAATTGCTATTCATTACACAGGAAGCAACTGAATAAGATAAAAGAATGTCTACCTGATCCTGGGCTTCAGGAAGGGGGAAGGCGCCTTGCACACCTGCAGCAGCCCCTCACATTCCAAAATGAAAGACTGATTCTCAAAGTCTCAATCATCCACAAGGCTCAGATGTGGTAGAGGGTGATGGATTTGATGACAGCGAAAGCACAATTAGAATTTCAGAATGAAAAAGCTGCCCACATTACCTATTTTAGGCACTCTTCTAATAGAGGCTGAGACATCTTGTAGGAGGAAATCTGTAGAGATTGGGAAAGATGGACTCTTTAACAGATATCACTCTAATTAGAGAGAAGAGATTCTTCAGCGCAGACTTACCTATTTAGCCACTTAGAAAACGTCAGCTTTAGCAATCTGTGATAAGCATAATAGTGCTGTTGACCAACATGTCAGTGGCCTAAGCTTTACAGAATGTGAATATATTACCTTACATGGTAAAAGAGATTTTGCAGACGTGACAATTAAAGACTGTTAGGTGGTAAAATTATCCTGTTATTCAAGTGGTTCCAATCTAATTACAAGATAAGGCAGGGATGCAAGAAAATCAGAGTTAAAGGAGGAAATTTGAAAATGAAAGCAGAGATTAAAAATGATGTGGCCATCAGTCAAGGAATGCAGGGGACCTCCAGAATCTGGAAAAAGCAAGGAAAGTGATTTTTCTGTTGAGCCTACAAAAGGATTGCAGCTGTAATTTCAGACTTCTCCAGATCAGTAAGAATAAATCTGTGCTGTTTCAACTCATTAAGTTTGTGGTACTGTAATTTGTTAAAGCAGCAACAGAAAACTGAGAGACTGTCCAAGGGAACAGAGACCAAAGTCTAGTAATAGGACAGGAGAACTAGCACATTTCCTCATGGGAACACAAACATTTTATGAAGAAAAATGGGAGAAAGCAATTTGTTGAGAAATAAATGCACTTTCATCCTGTATTTTTCTTCAGTTTTCCAAGTAGGCAATCAGGTACCTTTGAGCATACTTGCCTGAAGGTGAAGAAGGGCAGGCTTCTTC
>PVLD010015889.1:0-46933 GCA_004027595.1 Dinomys branickii
AAAAAAAAAAAAAAAAAAAAAAAAAAAAAAAAAAAAAAAAAAAAAGAAAATGCAAGAGGGGGCTTGTAGTATAACATGCTCTTGACCTGTGTGAGGCCCTGGGTTCCATCCCCAGCACCAAAAGTATACTAGATTAAAATATGAAAATTTTAAACCAGATTAGTGTTAAATACAACTATTATTTCACTGTACTGAGAACTCTAAAAATAAATGAGATAATAAAAACTTGGAAGGTTAACATGAAAAATTAGGAAGTAAATAGTTTCTCCTTTCTCAACAAACAAGCTCAGAAAATAAAGTTTTCCCAGAATTGGAGAAAGGAAACTGCCTTTGGAAACCAATTCTAGCTCCTTCCCCTTCCTGGGAAGACAAAGCTCAGGAGTTACATCATCACAGATTTTTCAGCTAAGACTCTGGATCTGCTCCAACAAAACAGAGTGACCCAGCAAGGGGGCTGCCTTCTCACAGACAGAACATACTATGCCACGGGTACTTTCTATCATGTGTTAGTCTTCCTGGATGGAGAATATGTGATTGGAATCTAAGATTCTTCAATTCTTAAGTACTCATTGGGTTATAAAGAGTGGCACCTATACAAACGAGACATGATCTTATAGATAAAATACACAGGGGGAATAAGATGTAAAAAGTACCACAATAGACCAAAACAAGAAGAAGCACATGGCAAGAGTTTACTCTTGTATGCTAGGCACTGATGCTTAGAGCTTACAGCTTTACATGCATTGTTTCATTTAATCCTACAATTCTATGAAGCAAATACCATTATGAATACCATTATGAATACCAATATAAAATATCATTTTACAAATTAGGAAACAGGCAAAAATAGGGTTAAGTAGCCTGCCTAAAGTTATACAGAGTGGTATGTGATAGGCTATGTGCACCCAAAGCCTGGTGTTTCTCTGATTCACATCACTGCTATGCAGTAAGGGGTCTCCTCCTTCCTTGGGAGAAGAATGTCATCAAAGGAGATTTTGGCTCAGAGATATTCTTTCCCAGAAATCCCACCAATTATCAGCAGGGTCAGGAGCAGGCAAATAGCAAGACAGAAATCTAAACAAAAACTTTCTCTTCCCTGACCCCATTCAAGAAGAAACAGAGTTCAATAAATAAGCTTAAGTACTTAGTTTATAGCCAGGAGAGTAAAAACCTACAGAGTGACATAATGTAGTCATCATTCAAAGAATTTACATTTAAAAACTTGTCTCTCTGTTCTGGCTCACAGAATATCAGAATTTTTATGCACTGTTGGTAAAAATATAAATTTTGATGCAAAACCTTTTTAGAGTGCAGTTTGGCAGTGTTTGTTAGTATCTTACTGCTTACCCTAGAGACACTACACAAGAAC
Organism: Dinomys branickii; assembly: GCA_004027595.1. Lineage (NCBI taxonomy): Eukaryota > Metazoa > Chordata > Mammalia > Rodentia > Dinomyidae > Dinomys > Dinomys branickii. Next base: position 1,370 of record PVLD010015889.1, read on the forward strand.
TTTCACAAGTTGCAATACGCATTACAGCACTGTCTATGATTCCCAATGCACTGGAAGCAGACTAAATGCCCACAAGGGAGGGGACTGGCTATATACGGTTGTGAGCTCACGCTGGAATCCTAGGGAGGGGCAACTTGGCACACGTTGCCATGGAATGCTCTCTAAGGCATATTATTGAGTAAAAATGTTTGTTACAGAATAGTATGTGTACTATGATCCCAGTTCTACAAAGGTATGTTCTTAGTACACAAATGTAAATACTTATGCATCAAACTTTTCTACATCAATAATGAAAAATTATTAATAGTTTCTTCTGTGCAATGGGATTGGAGGAAGGGATGAGACAGGAAACAATCACTTTTTATTTTAAGTCCTTCTCAAGAGTTTATGCATAGACTGATATGCTGCCCTAGTACATCTGAAAAGAAAAAAAAATCAGTTTTTCAACTGCCTTCTAAGAAAGGAAAACCTGTTTTTCTGGTTAACTGCATATCTTATAATTTTGTACCTTGTTTCCTTCATACACCCATCCTAGACTCTTCACACCAAAAGCAACGTGGCTGGCTGAGACATCTAGACATGTGACAGGCTGGCCGTAGACATAATGGAGGGTTCTGGCTGAGTCTTCAGCTTTCAGCAGGTATACCAGGTCTCCAGCAGTGGCTATGGCCACACGGTACTGTCCAGTATCTGGAACTATTTCAAGGTAGTCAACCTGTTAAAGGATAAGAGTTCTTTAGTACTACGATGTCATCCTGACAGGTCAGATTTCTCCCACACATGAACAAGAAGGCCAGCAACCCAAAAGAAAAGATGGACAAAGGGACTGTTTACAGGCAAGTAAACAAACATCTCTTGCTCAAATGAAAGATGCTCATCCTAAAAGAAACACAGTATACTCCTATAAAGAAAAGTGAAAACTCATTTAAAATACTATTTTCTACCCGTCATATCAGCAAAGATGAAGACATCTGAGAACACCCTGGGCTGAAAGTGAAGCAGGGACACCCACATTTACAGATCCTACTACTGCTGACAGGGTTAACATCTGGTCCAGCTTCAGTCATGAGAAATCTGGCAACACTTACCAAAATGTCAAATGCACAAACATCTTGACCCAGCAAGGCTACTTCTATGAATGTCCTTACAAATAAACCTACACATACACAAAATGATTAGTTTTCAGTATAGTACTATTCTGTGATAGCTAAACACTGCCAAAACTGAAACACCCATTACTAACAAACTAAATAACTTAAAGTACCTCTATACATTGAAATACCATATAGTCATAGAGGAAAGCACGCAGATAGTCTTTACAAACAAGTACAAACGGGACGGTCTCTAAGGTAATTTGGGGGCAGCAAGAAAGCACGAAGAGCACGAAGGCTGCAGGTGCTAACACATGCACAAGATGAGGCAGCGGAAGGACACTGTTTTTATAAAATTTCAAATCTTGAAGGTACAACAGCTATTCAAACAAAAAGTTTTATTTTTCACAAGAAACTGAAAAAAGTAACATTCACCCAGTTCCAAATCAGCAAAATCATATTTTAACAAGTTTATGAAAATATCAAAAATTGGTTGCCAAAAGGTTGAAAATATGTGAGCTCTCTGTTCTCCCTGGTTTTCATGTCACATGATGATCCCCTAGAAAGTCCACCAGGCCTCTGGGGACAGGAAGCCCACGGCAAAGAAACCCTGCAGTGTTCCCAACTGCACCACTGCTAACACTTTCTCTGATTTACACAGGATGAGAGCACCCTTAAAAAATAATTTGCTTTTTTCTATCCACAAGTGGCACAGTTCTCCCTAGTGCAGCTTACATCACATCCTTGAGTAAATTATGAGAGCATAAGTGCTGAAGGTGAGGCACACTGTGTAATTATGAAAATCCTCGGTGTAAAAGGACACTGTCGCCCTGACAATATGCCAGACGAGTTCAAAAGCCTGAATCCTGAAGACTTTCCAGAGGAGCTTGAAAGAGAGTAAACATTCGGGTGACTCTCCAAATCTCTGGGCTCGCCATGTGAGTGGCAGCCCAACATCCCCAGCCACAGGTCCATCACAAAGGATGGGCACTCTAGGCTAATGCTGCAAACCTGGGAACGCTGCCACTGCTATTCAGAGAGAGTATCTGGGGAAGACAAAGTGTCCAGCTCTGAAGGCTGGGGGGTGTCTTTTTCAGGGATACCCGGTGCATTCGGTGCAAGTTCTCAGCCAGGGTAAGAAATAACACATAAAAAGTGTTATAAAACATGCCTCCAGCATTGGCTGCTTGCTTCCTCTCTCTGCAAAATTCACTTATTTTCCCAAAATGGACATCCTTAGTCGGCTGTCTTACTTCATCTTAATGCTGGACTTTTGACAGACCGAGGGGCTCAGACTGACAGCGGTTGTGCCATTTTCTGGGAGCTGTAAACTACTTCAAAAAGCTTCCAGTCTGTGCCAAGATGCTATATTATTGCCAAAGAAGGATTTACACTTTACAGGGGGACTCGCATCTTAAGTAACTGTCTCAGTTCATATAATTACTGCTGGCCTACAGTGTTCTTTAACCAGAGAGCATATAATATTCACTGCAGTGGTTTTGAGAATAAATAGAAATAATTCATTTCTACATTTTTCTAATAAAACCGCAAGATGAGTTGACAGCAGGAGGCAGTTTCAGGGGACACTAAATCCAGATTGCAGAGATTTGATCTTTAAAGGGACAAGAAGCTTGGGGAAGTGAAGTAGAGCTGCCATGGCTTTTTAAATTATTCAAATCTAACATGATTTCCACCAAGGAATAAAGGGAGAGAAATAAGGATTGGTTTCAGGTCAGGCCATCAATTTGTGATTCCATGTTGGCTTTTCTGCTCACTTTCCTAACTAGTGCCAACATCAAGTTTGTTTAAATTAAATCCAATTCAGCAAAGATAGATTTGGGTACTACTTACTACTAGATCATCTTCCACCATACAGAGGTTCACTCTGAACTATGTTCTACATAAAGAACCCTTAAGCCAGTTCAGCTCCACACATGACATCCTGGGGCACAGCTACTCAGTCACTACTGACTTACATTTATGTTCACTGCACAGTTGCTCGTCACTTCAGGGGAGAGAACTCGGGGTGAAATCTTTCTTGTGTATGGACTGCATGACACTGCTGATCTCGGTTTTACTTACATATTTGGCCAGAAACTGACCCCTGATTTCCAGGGCTGGAAGTTTACCACGTTAGTCTAAAAAAGGCTGAGAACCATAGTAAGAAACTCCAGCCCTGAAGTCTGCTCTGGGGTTTGTATGCTTTTGTGTGGTAGTGAGGACTGAACACAGGCAAGGCCTCAGGCATACTAAGCAGGTGTGTAGTGAGCCATACTTCAACCCAGCACTGAGGCTGGAATCACAACTTCTTAGGTCTGAAACCCGAAGCAAGCCAATCAGAGTTCTCAGTGTCCCCTGACTCCTTGGTAAATGGAGAAAGCAATACCACTATTTCGCAAGGCTGTTGTGAGATTTAGGGATGTAAAACCCATAAGAAGCTCCAGGTGAATGGGCACTGATAACATTATTTGTTTATACTGGTCCCAGAGATTCTAAAAATGAAAAATGATCAGACTAAAAGCTCACCAGTTTCTGAACTTCAAATTCTGCAGCTATCTGCCAGTACCCCTCTTCATTGGGAGACAACATCACAACGTCAAAAGCAGAAGCAGTGGCAACTGTGGCTCCTTCCCGGCTGAGGGCCATGGCCTGTATGCGTGCATCATGCTCAAAGCGATGGACAGGACTCTTTCCAGTCCTCAGGTCCCAAATATGAAGAAATCCTGGGCAGAAAGAAACAAGGCAGACAATTTCAAATTCACTTAATATGAACAATTATAAAATGATCATGTGATGTTTTTCAAAATTCAGTGAGAAATAATTGTGTGGAGACAGCAGAATCTGTGGGTATTTGTTTGGATCTAGCGCCAGCACTTGCCAGCTCTAGGACTTGAGGGAGTTACGCCATAGCCGTGAGGCACTTTCTCCACCTATAAAACTGGAGATGACATTACCTACCACATAGGACTGCTGGGTGGATTAGAGACTAACCATATAAAATGCTGAGGACAGGCCAATCTTTTTTATCTTTAATCTTTATGTTTTCTATAGTGCCTGCTGTGAATAAAGCAAACAACCTATCAATAATGCTAATTTCTTTATTACTCATCGACAAATCATCATACATCCTTATAACATCCTGCTGCCCAGAATAAAGCTCTTCAGTTTGCTTTGTAATCAATCTTCCTATCTTTCCTTTTTCTTGCTTTGTACTTTGTAAATTTCAAATCCTTTGAAATTAGGTTCTTGCCATAAAGTACCATTATGCACATATAGAGTTAGAAGAAAATAATATATGCAGGATATTTTGCAAGACTTTCAAACTGTCAGTACACTAAATAGTTGACTACAAACAAAAGCAGAGTTTTCCTCAAGCTAAGCATGTAAAAATAAAACACAGTGTATTCTTCTAAGAATCATGATAAACTCAGAGGATAAGCTGATCACAAAAGGCTCTACAACACATTCCCCTGGCAAATATTTTGGCAAATTCTTTCCATCCCGACTCAGAGAGAAAAAGATGAGCTACAGAAAATGACAGTGGCTCTACTCAGTGGTCTCTTTTTTGAGACAGATTTTCCATTCCAGGATGTCTTGTCGTAGCCTCTTCTCTTTACAAACAGTAAAGAGAAATAAATTGCTGCTTGAATCAAGCTTCCAAATGTTCATAAGCTCATTTATCTCTTGTGTAAAGGGCTCCCCCTTCTATCTTGGGAGGAGCATAGTTAAACTCATTCCACATAGGAGAAGAAACAGAAGCTCTGAGTGACTGAACAACGGATCCAAAGCCACTTGATGTGTGAGGAGGCTGAGCTAGAATTTAGCTAGTGAAGTGCAGGATGAGTGGCTGTATTTACAAGTGTATAAAGTAACTATGGGCTTGATGAACAACTGACGCACAGCACCAAATGCACTCTGCATTTGGCTAAGTGTGCAAGCTACTTAACCACAGCTCATTCTAAGCACACATGGAGTGTATCTATAAACACATTTTTCTTTTTTTTTTTGGTACTGGGAATTGAACTCAGGACCCTGGGCTTGGTAGGCAGAAGCATGTGCCGTTGAGGTATATCCCTGGCTAAGCACATTTTTCATTATTAATCAAGTCTTGGTTTTCTTGGCATCATTTTTCCAACTGGATGCAGTACAATACACTTAACAAAGTTGAGTTTCACATAGCTATTCTAAGAAGGGTCTTTTTGGAAAAAAAAAATTCTTAGCCTCCATCAATTTAATGGTCAGATCTCTTCTGAGTGCCTACTGCACTGTCATCTGTTTTAATGTCTGCACGTCAGAGGATGTGTAACTGGCAGGTCCTCATTTGCAGTGGTGCTGGTGTCACTGCCAACATTACTTTGGGTGCATATACATTTGGGACCGGTAAGTCTCCCTGAGGAACTGATCCTTTGTCAGATGTAATGTTTCTCTTTATCCCTGGAGAGTCTTTGCTCTGAAATCCACAGCTTGCCATTGACACAGCCACTTGGGCTTTCTTCTGGTTACACACTGTCAGTAAATGGATCTCCTCCCACTGCTTCATTGTGCCTTGTGTCTTTATATTTAAATACACTTCTTGCAGACAGCACATAGTTGGTCTTGCTTTTAACTAGGGGGATTAGACTATTTATATTTAATGTGATTACTGATAAGGTTGGGTTAAATTTACCATTTTTCTATTTATTCTAGTTGTTCTTTGCTTCTTTCCCCCTTCCTTTCTTGGGTTGAGTATGTGTTTAGTCCACTGTTGCTTCTGTGTTAGTTTAGGAGTCAAAATTCTTTGTTATTTTACCATAGTGCTTGCTTTAGGGTTTTGACTTACATTCTTAACTACCACAGCCTACCTTCCAGAGATATTATAACACTTCGCAGAGTTTAAGAACTTTAAAGTACCACAGTTCCATTTCTTCCTTCCCAGGTTTTGTGCTATTTTTATTTCTGTTATGTTGTAAACCTTACATACATTGTTATTTTTGCATAAGCATGCAACTATCTTGTAGAGTGATTTAAATAATAAGAAAAAGTCATTGCTATTTACCCACATAATCCTGCAACTTCTGCAAGTTATGCAATTTCATTTTGAATTGTGGGGCTGAATAGCTGGCCCAAGAGAGCAAGGCACATATATATGCAGTAACAAAAAGTAAGGAGTATTTGACTGCAGGCTAATTTTATAAATGGTCAATTTATTAATTAAAAGAGCTATATCACAGCTGCTTTTACAACCACAAAACTTCAGAAACTTAACAGTAAGTACTTGAATTGAGAATGTTCTATAATTACAGAACTGACTGTCATTTGTGTTACTCAGTATTTTGCCAAAAAGATAAAATAATACATTCAACAAATATTTATTGAGCTCTTGTTTTGTGTCAAGCCACAGTTATAAGGATGAGAGACACTGTAGTGAATAAGATAAAATAAAACAAAAAAGTTTCTGACTACATGAACCTAGCTCTCCAGCGGCATCTACCAAGCATCTCATCTGGAAGCAAAGACTAAAAGGATATGATCCCTGTTCTCACAAAACATATACTATAGGAAAACAAACGTTTGACTAAAATATAAAACACAACATAACAGAGATCTGCACAATGTGCAATGGAACAATGTTATCCAAGCTTAACTTTTTGTTATGTTGCCACGTTATTTTCAGATTCCCCAAAAGGAAGAGCTAAGTCTTCAGACATTTCAAGTAGAACAGGGTCCACATTCACTGTGTAACTAGTAAGAAAGTAGCTGTCAGTGATTGTCAGAACTAAAGAAATTCACTTCTCAGATTGAGACCTTTTCCTCCTCTATTCCCTGTAACAGTGAATTCACGGTGCTAAACATTACTGGACATAGGAAAGGCTTGCTGAGTGCTTGCCATATGTTTCAGCAAAGGAATATTTGGTTGCAGGAAACAGAAATCCCAGTGAAACTAGCTTAAACACAGAAGAAGAACCAGCTAGAAAGACATAGGCCATGTCACAGAGCCCAAGGGCAGGAAGTATAGCTGGAGATTGTAAGAGATCAGAACCAAGAAGACTTGTGAAACAAATGCAGGGCTTGTCTTTTGCCTGAAGCACAGATCTTGTCTCTAATTATCTCTGCAACAGTTTCCTTCTTCTTTTCTCCACAATCCAGCTTCTCTTGTTCCTGAGTACAGTACAGTAAGTTATGAACACTGGAGTTTGGGAGTTTGGAACTTTCATGGGTGTACTGTGTAAGATTCACAGATGTACGGTGTATAAGACTCATTTTGTTGGACTACAAATAAATCCGACTCACAAATGTTCTCCCAGAAAAGAACTCTTTGTAAGTCAAGACTTACTATATATGAAGAACAACAGTTTCTCTACTCCAAAACGTTCTTTTCCAAGCATACAATGAAGTCTGAGTCCTGGTCCTGAAAGGGGTCCTGATCCCTTGACCAATCAGCTGAGGCCAAAAGACAAATTCAAACCTTATGAACCCATCTACCTCTAGAGTGGCTGAGAAGGAACTCAGAGTAAGAGCACACCTGTTGTCTACTGCACTATACCTTGTGTTAGGCCAAAGTAAAACAACAAAAGTCTAGCAAGGGCAAAGGGAAGCTCTATGCAGCTTCTCAGGGATCGAAGAAGCAGGTTTTTTTCACCATTTGCTGAATCAGGCATAAGCCTCGGAGCCAGAGTATAAAAGCCCTCTTTTCCCCCCAAATCCGAATGGAAAACACAGCCCAAGTTTCTTGACACAAACCTCAACAGCTGCATAAATGTGTGTAATTCTGATACAGTGCTAGGACATAATGGTACTGTTATACTAAGAAGAAATGTAAAAAAGATGCAGACAAAAGAAGAAACTAGGTCTTTCAAAAACTCTGAAAGAAGACTACGAGTGAGGGTCAAAACCCAAAATTGCAGGCAGGGGCAGGGCCTGGCAGTCCTCCCTGCTCCCTAGGCACAGGACCCTCCATCTTGATGAGTAGCAGCAGGGCTGAAAGAACTCCGAGTCCACCCTAGACTAGGAGCAGTCATTAAGGATGACATGAGTAACGAGGGCCAGTCTTTTGAGGAGACATAAAGCCTGCTCGGCAGCTGTGGACGGGCACCCATGCCAGTGTGCAGCATGCCTCTCCCACCTCCCAAAGGAGGCCAGCCAGAGTGTGGTAATGAAACCTCGAATAGTGGAGATGGGATCTAAATGAGTTTAAACTGATTTATGTTAGCTTTTGTAAAGATTACTTGGTATCTAGAAAGTGCTACCACTGTGAAATAATGTTGACAGTTCTTAAGACCTCCACCTAATGGTACTTACACAGAATATTTATATTCCTTGTCATGGGAACAAGGACCATAATGGATACGATTTTTGTTTTATTAGAGATGCATATTTAAATTAATCTGCGATTTGCCTAAACAATTAGCTGCTTCTGTTTGTGTGCACAAAGCCAAAATTGCAATTAGGCTTCCATCAGAAAGATAAGTCCCAACTAAAACTGTCCCGGTGGAGTCATAAGAGCTCAGGGCAGAACTTTCCAAAATTACTTTTTAGCATAATGGTAATTATGTTAATTGTTTGAAAGGTAAATAACCACTGAACTGGTTTTGGAAAAAAACACAATTGGTGTTGCCCCTTCCCTTTGATCTTTTCCATGCACCATAAAATTTAAAACAGGTTAAGAGCTTAGAAAGTCACTTTTGGAACTACAAAGTTTGTCTTGTGGTCTTTAGTCTCTTTTTGATTGGAACTGATTTTAGCCATGAGCTCCTATCTTCTTGAGCTTGTCCAATAAACACCTGAAGCTTGGTCTCAGCTTCACAGTAAATAGACAGGATCAATTAACTGCCTTCAGAGACAATGAATGAAGCTATTTATAGAGACAGCTGGCAATCTCAATTTCTACCATATAAATAAACACTTGCCTAATCAGAAATTAAGCGGGAGTCAAAAGAAATTCCCCAACAAGGGAAAAGGCAATTTAACAAAAATTTAAAATACACCCAAAGCACATACTAAATATGTACCTCTTCATTCATTAACTCTCCACATAACATCAAGCTGAACTGTAGGCCAGAGCCATAAAGGAAGCATAAAATTTGAGAGGACAAAAGACATTTTCCTCTCACGGAGGCAGTATCAGTGCGAGATTAAGATCAGTGCAGTCCAGGATCAAGAAGAAGGGCTAAATCATGAGTGTCTCAAAAGAAAAAAAAGCTAAATGAATTTCCTTCTCCCCTGGAGGTTGCATGTCATCTTCAACATGCCTGTTCACTGTACTGCAGAAGATGAATTCTGTTGCATATGGCAGAAAGACAATAAATAGGAAGTATTTTGGAAGCTGAATTTTTAAATCAGAATAAGAATGCCTTCAGGACTAGTCCTGGTTAGGATATAAGCAAAGCAGAGATCAGACATGAGATCACCAAAGCAGAAATACAGTCAAGAGAAGAGGAAGAGAGATGAATTCTGTATTTAGTAACTCTCAAATTCAAAGTAGAAGGGAAAGAATGCTTGAAAATGAAGACACAGTAAATTGGAAAGGAGGCAAACACTGTATTAGGAGTATTTAGAGTTAACAAAGTCAAACAAAAAACAGGTTGATGGAGAGGCCAAAGACTTTTGGACCAACTCTTCTACAAGGCAAAGTGCTAATAAGTCAGATAATGTAAAAAAGACATCACTGTACACACAGCCTCTGACATCAGCCAATTTTTTCCTACAATGTAACTAGTGAAATAAGTATAATAAGGAAGATGTCTGGAAGTGGCTATCAGATACTGGTAGAAGTAGATGCTTCCAGGGAAGACTGTGGGTGCTGCATAGTGGTAGATTAAAAAAAGGAGGACTTAGTTTTCACTATATACTCTGGCAATACTTTCTACATGTAACACTATTTTTAAAAGCTATTATGATTTACATACATTCTTTATAAGTAATAATCTGATTAGTGAGAAGGATTTTTCTAATCATAACCTAGTCATTTTATAATCAATATACCTAGTATATTGATTAATCTAGTCATTTTATAATCAAACATACAAAACTAAATTGAAACCTCTACAAATGGCTCATTGATGGGCTAAGGTGAATTAAACTCTGAACAAATCAGAAGCATAACTGCTACCACCTCCCGGGATCAGATGGGAACAAGGTATCACAGTCGAGGGCTGGACCGGGGCTGGTATTCACAGTAAGTCTTTGCCTCCTTTTCTTTCGGATACTATTTATTCATGCAAGCAAAATATCTGCATCATCAAAAATATTTAAAAACATGTAATTTAAAAATAATGGTAATATCTACTGAAGTGGAGAGGTAGGTATCTGAGGGCGCATCATACTGTTTGTTCTAATGCTGCATTTTGAATTTTTTTTAATAAAAGGATTTGTAAAAATAATATTTTGAAGGGCTATTATTAACAAGAGTAAAAATATATTAACACATTTTCTTTCTTTCTTTTTGGATATGGGTTCTTGCTATGGTGCTCAAGCTATCCTGGAACTTGCAGGCTCAAATGATCTTCCTGCCTCAGCCTTCTGAGCAGCTGCGACTACAGGTGTGGGCTACCCGGCCTACAAATGTTATTAGTAGTTACATGGCCAACTAAGTGTTTTTTCAGATTTACAGTGAAAATTCCAGTGATTACATTTGTAATTTTCAGAAATCCCACTCCAAATCCTCAAAAGATCTTGAAATCATACTACCAACTAGTTTTTTTCAATAGAAGTAACAAATGGCTCAATTCAAAGCAGGAAAAAAAAACCCTATAGAAAGTCTTAAATTATGCCTGAACTGCATAGCAAGACCCTGTCTCAAAAAACAGACAAAAAATTTTTTTAAAAAAAGAAAGTCTTAAATTGTGGAAAAATTGAAGTTGGGGGGGGTGTAGTACTGGGTATTAAACCCGGGGTTGCTGCACTGTACCCCCAACTCTTTTACTTCTGTAAACTTTGAGACAAGGTCTCATTGAGTTACCCATGCTGGCCTCTTATAATTCTCCTGCCTCAGCCTCCAGAATGCTAAGATTATAGATATGCACTGCTGTATCTGGTTATCTAGGAGTTCTTAACCATAAATATTGAATACTATCAATACTCATGGTAAGTAAATCATATATTATAGGGCTATAAACCCCATAGCATGTTAGTATTATTTCTGCACTAAATAATCAAAATATTTTTAAAAGAATAAAATATCTTTCCATGTACTTACATGTTTACCATTCCTGTCTCTGTGTTTTTTTGTGTAGAACCAAACTATTTGTTATCAATTTCCTTCTGACTGACAGACTTCCGTAAACATTTCTTGGTGCCTCTCAGCTCTTGCTGACCTGAAGAATGTGTGCTGCTGTCCCCACAAGTCCCTGATCTCTGGTATTTTCCTCCAGTCTTTTTTCTCTCTTCTTACTTTTAGATATTGTCTATTTCTTCATCTTCTAATTCAATGATCTATTCTTCTGTGTTATCTAATCCATTAATTATATCTAGTGTATTTTCATTTCAGAAATCATATCTGTTTTCTTTGGAAGACCCACTTGGGCCTTTTAAAAGTATCTTATACATCTTTCTGTATTGTAGGTATGTTCTCCACTCTTTTGAAGATATACAACCTCTTAATAATAGCAGTGTTAACATTCTTACCTATTAGTATAATTTCGGTCACTTTTACATCTCTTTTTGTTGATGGTTTCTCCTCGGTCTAGATTATATTTTCCTGTGTCTTTGTATGCTTCACGTTGTATTAGATGACACACACTGTGAATTTTACATTATTAGTTGTTGGGTTTTGTTGCACTCTACTAAATATTGTTGGGTTTTGCTCTGATGCAAAATTAAGATACCTAAAATCAGTAATTTGGATTCTTTTTGGGACCTGTCTTTCAGTCTTTTGAAAGAAAGATCCTGGGTAGTTTTTAGTCTAAAGCTAATTTAGTTCCACTACCAAGAACATGATACTCTTCTGAGGATTCCACCCAACAATCTCTAAAGGTCTTTCCATTCTTACTGGTAGAGATGTTAATTGTCATCAGCTCTGCTTGAGTTCCAAGAATTGCTGTGACTTCTCCTTTAAGGTAGTAGCTCTTCCTTGGTAGCAGGTATTTCTTCTCACACATATCCAGCCAAAGACTGGAGGGAATCCTCAGCAGATCCCTGGAATTCTCCTTTGGTGCAACCCCATCCTCTCTGATATGTAGGCTCACAAATTCTATCCACCTTAGTGTCCCTGAATGCTTACTGGCACCCATAAACTCAGTGACATCCTAGATACTGTTCAGGTTCTCCTACCAAGTCCTGAGTTTTTTCAAGTTGGAGAGCTAATATAGAGACTTCACTTTGTTCTCTTACTCCTAGGGGTCACAATGCCTAAGAACCATGGTTTAACTCATTTCCTACTTAGTAAAAAAGTGCAGCTCACTGCCAGTGTTCACTTAATTTTCAACCACTAAGAATTACTATATTTATAAATGGCAACACCACTACTAAAAATGGACTACTATAAATAGAGTGGCGTCTTTCATCCTCAAGGATATTTACTACAACAATGCAAAAAATAAGACAGTGAGATTTCAGGGCAAACTTTGGCGGTTAAAACTATAGTCTGCAAATTATCAAGTTAAACACTGCAGCTCAAACGCAGCCCAAGTGTCAGTATTCTGGGAGAAAATGGGTATTTTTGTCCAATTTTCCAGTTGCTTGAAGCAGAAGGTTAAACCCAATTATTGTTATCTCATTTTGATCAGAAATACATTTTTCCTTTAACTTTTTATCTTGGAATAATTTCAAAATAACAGCAAAGGTGCAAGGAATCCTATAGTTATTGCTTGGATTCCACTGCCTACTGCCCTAGTACCGTCTTTATCAAGAAAGGATCCCAGCTAGGATGATGCATGGTACCTGGGTATCATTTCTCTCATTTCGTTCAACTCCAAAGAGTTTCTTGAATTGTCCTTGACATTCATGACCTTGACAGTTTTAGGACAGACTCTTATTTTGGGGACTGTCCCTCAGTTTGGGTTTGTCCATATTTCCTCATGATTATGCCAGGCTGTGCACCTTTGCTGGAGTATCAGTGAAGTAGTTTAGTGTTATTCTCACTGCATCCTATCATGTAATATAGGACATCAACTGTACCATTAATTATGATGTTAAACTGAATCACTTTATTAAGATGTTCTATGCTGGAATTCAACTGCAAAGTTACTTTCTTCTCCCTTTCAGTAAGCATTTTATAAGGATATTCTTTGAGATGATGTAAAAATCCCAAACCTCACCTCATTCTTATGTACTAGGTGAATTTTTTTCTGCATCAAATATTACCAAGATAGTTACCACCATTTTATATTCATTAAATGGCATTCTATTTTAAGGAATTTTTCTCTTTTTAGTCATCTCTTTTTTGAGTGTATACTTGTATATTCCTACTTTATTCAATGGGTTATGATCTGTTACTAAGAACACTTTCTTATTTTCTGGTACAAACAGATGTTCTAAGCTTATTTTGGTCTTTCCCTGCCCGAGACATTTCTCCAAAGAGCTTTTAGCAGAGAGTAATATTTTCAAGAGCTGGGAACTAGATGTGCTCATTGGTACTAGTCCATCCCTGCATCTTCTTAGGAAACAAAGTAGGACATACATGTGGTATCTCCTAATCTAGCTGCACAGGGTTCACTCTGGCTATTCCCCTTGCACAATTTTACCTGCCTTGTCCAGGAGAGAGAAGGCTGGCACTCCTTGTCTACAGTTCACCTACTAGCTCAATCTTGCATGGTGCCAGCCTCTCAAGCCATCATGCTGGTGCTTCACTCAGATTTCCACCTGGCTCTGTACCTGGCCTTTGGGGCTCCCTCCCCCCCTACTGGGGCCTGCTTAATGGCATTCTAACTGAAAAGGTGACAAGCAGACACACTGTGCTTTTAAAACAAAAGTACATTCATTCTACAAATATACTTATTTTTGTTTTGATAAAACCCAAGGGTTTTGGATAGAATAAATGCTACAACCAAAATTCCAAGTATTGAAAGAGAGATTAAATTCTCTCACCTTAAATATGATTTATCTTCCTTGCAAAAAATCAAATTCATGTTCAGGTGTGATTAAGTAAATTTAAAAACAGGGAAATTTTATTTCTATAAACTACCTCTCAAAAGATACCTTGTGCTATTTATTACTCTTCCAGTTTTAATCTCAACTGTAGTAAGACAGGACAGGTACTTTCAATTTATGCATTATATTGTATATTACTAAAAGTCAGTTATCAGTAAAACCACCCAAATAAATCAAAGAATTAACACTAAATGTCCTGTACTGCATTCAAAATGGCACTTTTTTCTGCAAGAGAAAAATAGTTGGAGATTTTTTTACTAGTAACTTCAAAATTTATTAAGTTATTTCTATAAATTAAATATGTGCTCTTCTGTGCCTAACAGACAGTGTTGCTTAAAGCTCCCAGCTTGCACAGATCCCTAAAAATTCATCTGTGGATTCTCAGCATGAAAACAATACATTATAAGGTCAACATAGGCATATAGGCGATCACTCAGCCTGTAATAGCCTGATACACAATACACAAATCCACATACTGAGATCCCATGGCTTGGTTTGGTACAGGTTCCAAAGATCTCGATTTTTTTTAGATTACATAAAAATAAAAACATAGATTTTAAAAATTTTCCTAGAGATGTCATAATCCCCTCAGTAACTGCTTCTGTGACTACCATTAGAGTAACACTGCCTCAGTATTCAGCTATAATACATATTTAGTCCAAAATATACATAAGTACTGTATAATCTTAAGCTCTTTTCTCACTGAACAGAAAAAGCTTTAAAACTACAGGCTTATCCAGCACTATATCCCATCTCATCATGCAGCCTCTGTGGCTTGTCTTTGAGACAAAATATATAACACCCCAGAACACGCTACGGGAGTCATTTTAAAATTCAGTTCCTGAGAAATACAACCAAACCTCTCAGTGCAGAATTCTGCACTAATTTTTTAAAATTCTCCTCTGAATATTTTTAAAATGTGAGCATTCCTGTTAAGAAACCTGTTTAAGTGTATAAATACACCCTATTTCATGAGAAAACTCTTTCTGGTATTTGGGGGGTTTTTGTCAGAAAGTTGTCCATTTTATATTGTTTGCCAAGTATTTGCATAAGACTCCTCCTAGATCTACAAACAGGCAAGAACTGATTACTGAAACTTCAAGAAAAGGGAACAGAAAAAGCCTTGAACCAAAACTCTACAATACATGGTCAATTATCCTAGGCATCTCCCAAGCAAGCCTTAAGCACCTTGATAATCCACTTCTAAAACTTCAACACTGTTCAAAGAGAGGGGAAAACTGTATATTGCATTCAGTTGTCATCAACAATTAAGAGATACAGGCAAAACCACTGGAAAACTGATTTTTAAAAACTAAATGTAAAATTAGGAATAAAACTCCAGAAGTGCTGAGTCTCCAGAGCGAACTAAAACATGGTCCTACTGGTTACTGCTGAAAAGAAGCTTGGAGAGCCTTGCTCCTGTCCATTGTTAATACGTCAGTAAATGAAAAATCACCTCACTTTGGCCCTGGGCAGACTGAGACTCGGACAAAGGGGCCTGTGTGTTCAGACAATCACACTGCAAGTGCTGCAGGAGTGGATAAGCCACCTTGTCTTGCTTGCTGGTGCCACAGAAACAGGACCATTGGCTGTTCATTGAGGTCCCACATGCTAATAATACTCATGGGGCCTCACCTCTCCTCTCCCCACTTAGGCGGACAAACGAGAACTTCTTTGCACCTAAGAAGTGTATAATCCCATTTTCACCAGAGAGTGAGTTTTGAAGACAAACTGAACAGGGAGCAGGTTTGCAGCACACTGCCATTCCCTAATGCCATGGCTCGAGGCCAAAGGCAGGCAAGCATGGAGCAGATGGAGTCCTGGCAAGGTCTCCGCTGTCCCTGCATTAGCAGCATCTGCTCATTACTCAGAACCTTCGCCTGCTTTATCTAATGCTCCAGGAAAAGCATTTTGATTTGATTCATTTTGTTATGGTAACGTGCAACACAATTAGTGGTAAAATCAAACTGGAGGATGGCCAGTGCTGACAATCGGAAACAAGGCAGAAGAAATATGAGGCCAGTGGGTTGGAATTCAAAAAATCACAACTGTGGATCACCATGCCAAATCTCAACACCCCAGGTGTGTTCACAGTGCTCCTACAGGGCAAGGAGGGGGAAAAGGACACGGCATGCCTGACTTTCTTCTAAAGCAGTTTCCACCTCCCTTCTGGGTAGGAGTCCTTCTATGGACAGTGCGGTGTAGACTACCCGGGGGTACCGATGGCTACAGGGCTTCACTATGGCACAACCAGACAGAGTTCATTAACCCATCTTATGTATGATCTTACTCTTCTTTTCTGTGGGCACAGTCACAAAATTTATACAGCCGACCCAACAAGGTGAATTTCTCTTTTGCCATGTTTTTGCCTAAAAGGTGCCAGTTTATTGCTACATTTCATTTTGGGTCTGTCTTTGCCCAGAATTAGCTATTCATGAGTAAGTTGGTATGAATATCATAGTGTCAATCTGCTAAAGTGAAGTGAAACCAAAGATAACACCACCTGAAGTCTGGGGGGAAATGGGAACTTGTTCATCATAGAAATAGTGACAACCAGGGTCAGAGTGGAAGACAAGCCCAGCATGAGAGAAGAGCAAGATAAGAGAGCTCTCTAAGAGAAATGACCTTTAACACCTAAATGAACCTGACATGAATCACAGATTTCAAAGTAAACACTGCACCCTTGGTTGTGCTGTGGAGTTTACCTGACCTGAGAGTGAAGTAAGTTTACTTCACCTCCCAGTGTCATGTAAAACCTGAAAGGATGAGACTGACTAACGGATGACAGAACAACTGAAACAGAACACAAAGTCCAAAACCAGACCCCAACTCAAAAGAAGTTTACATCTGCAAGTTTATCAAGAGAACACCTCCAATCAGCAAAGATAGGCTTGACTGATACATCAATTGTGATAATGGGATCAAACCCAAGATATTACACGTGTTAGGCAAGCACTCTTACCACTAAGCTACGTCCCCAGCTCTTTTAATTGTTAATTTTTTTGGAAACATTATCTTGTTAAGTTGCCTAGGCTGGCCTTGAACTTGTGATCCACCTGCATCAGACTGCCAAGTAGCTAGGATTATAGGCATATGTCACCATGTCTTGTTCAGATCAGCTTTCTAACAAGGTGTTGGAAAAAGAGATATATTTGGGTCCATATTTTCTACTAATCCAGGATGAACTGTTTATCAATCAAGATTTAAATATAAAAAGTCCTAACAGTAACAGAAGAAAAATAACTACAAATATACATGTGAACTACAGATATACATTTGAAAAAGATTCAGTCACTCTCACATTAAGAGAAATTAAATTAAAACTACATACAGATACCATTTCCTATGAAATTGATAAATATCCAGAAGTAGAAATACAAACAAGTATAATCCTATTTGCATTTACCCTTTGTCCCAGAAATCCCTCTAGGAAAATGCCTTTCCTGTACCCATATGAAATGTCATCTATATAAAGCTTTCCACTCCAACACGGTAATAGCAAATAATTAACTCTACGGAGGGCATGTACCTACCAGACAAGGACAGTCTTCAAGATAAGTTAGCATGCAAACTAGCCAAGATGGAGAATAAAGTAGTAGTAATGTAATGTATTTATTTATTTATTTTTTTGCGGTACTGGGGATTGAACTCAGGACCTTGTGCTTGCCAGGCAAGCACTTATTCCACTGAGCTATATCCCCAGCCCGTAGTAATGTAATGTAAAGAAACTTTTTATTAAAAGAAAAAGGTAGGGGAAAATAAGAATAGATAATCATATTTACTTGAATTGCAATGCCAAAATACTGGAAGCATATACAAGCAACTAAAAATATAGTTACCTTAAAATGAACTGGATAAAAGTAGAAGAAAGTAAGATTTCTCCAAGTACAATTGCTGATATCACTTTGAAATTATTAGTCAAAATTATTAAATTATAAACTCATTTTTAATTAAATATTAAAATCACACATGCAAAAATTACCTTCTAGAAAAATCACGAAGCCTGCTGAAGAATGAAAAAAATCTAAAATTTTCCTAATCTTATCTTTTCAATCAGAAAAAAATCATTGAAAAATTAAAACAGGAACAAGCAATTTACACACAAAGAAATATGAGTAACTCAAAACACATGAAAAGATATTTATATATATTTCTAATTAACAAAACTAAAGAATATTTTCTCCTATCAGACATATATGAGGAAATGGTTACTCTCGTATACTTTTGGTGAGACTATGAACTGGCAAAATCCTCCTGAGGACAGTTTGACAGTATTTATCCAAACAAACATCCAGGGGCTGGGGATATAGCTCAGTGGAATAAGCGCTTGCCTAGCAAGCGCAGGGTCCTGAGTTCGATCCCCAGTACCGCAAAAAAAAAAAAAACATCCATACCCTTCCATACCCAATGACTGGTAATTCACACAATACACAAGTACACAAGTTTATCACGATACTCATTGAAGGATACTGCTTGCAGCACTGCTTTAATAACAAACATAAGGAGGTGCAATATGCACTAACAGTGGCCCTAAAATAGATAAATCATAGCATGGTCCCATAATGCAATATTATCCAGGCACCGAAAAGCTAAGTATGAACAGAAAACACTAAGATGTGTCAGTAAGTGAAAAACAGCAAGGTACAGGAAAGTACTGTGTGAAGAGAGAACAAGGGCCTCCATGTGGGGAACGTGAAGCAAATAGTTCAACTTCTTATTTGATTCATCTTCCTTTACATTTGGCTCTCTGAATTTTAATGATGAAATTTTAAAGTCCAAATATTTAAATTATGACAATCATCTTCCAAGTAGGTACCGAAGAAAATATTCTTTCACCTATCTACATTGTCACTGATGTTTCTGTGTAACAAGGATGAGATAGGCAAAAACAATTCTAACCCACAAAATATAAAACTAGAGGTGAAGGTGTAGCCCAGTGGCAGAGTGGGTGCTTACCATGCACTATGCCCTGGGTTTAACCTGTAGCACCAAATGTGGGATGAAAATAAACTGGCACATTTCTAGAAGAGTCTCCTGTGTTTGGTATTACAAGCACAGCACTACAACTATAGCACAGCCCGAGGGACCCAGTCAGCTCAGGGTTTACTACTGACTCCAAGCTTGGACGAATTATTTAGTGGGCTTCTTTGTACCTCAGCCTCTCCATTGGTAGAAGAAAATGTATGTGCACATTCATGTGTGTGTGACATGAGGAAGCTATTAGATCCTTCTAAAACTGTATGATTCTGAGTTAACAGTAAGGGAAAGAAACAAACTTTACTCATAATTTGGAAAGTAACAAACACGTTTAGGCCAATCCTATGCTAGTTACCCAGGATCTCAAAACATATATAAAATATTAATAACTATACGTCAGAAGCAGCTTGATTCTATAGGCTTAAGGACAGTAAGGATGAATGGTGTTGAATATCAAACCAAGGGAATAGAGTTCATGTTGCTGAAGTAATGAAATAAAAACATTCAAGATTCAGCTCTAATTTTTAACTGGTATAAAATTTTCCATTAGCTACTTTACATCAGATTTGTCCTGCTGAACCAACTGTTACCCGACTGCAGCCCAGCACCTGTGCCATGACATGAACACTAACATTCTGAGACACACTGTGGCCTGACTGTTCAGGCAAGTGGGGCAACAAAGCTTCTGGAGAGTCAAACTTCCCAACACAATGGAAGTTAGCAACATGCACGGTAGGCATACAGGGTAGCATGACCATTGAAATTATTATTTCTATTGGCTATAAATTGTCAACTGTCTCATCACTTCTGTGAAACTAACTTTAGACTATTCTTACCTAGTTCTAATAGTTCTTTTTTTTTTTTTTTTTTTCTGGTACCAGGGATCGAACTCAGGACCTTGTGCTTGCCAGGCAAGCGCTTATGCCACTGAGCTATACCCCCAGCCCTCTTACCTAGTTCTGTAAATCTGCAGTTGCTCACACTCAGAAGGAATCCTCTCAGTGCTACAGAGACAACATAGTGCCACTAAATGTCTTGTATGGTATCTAAGTGCCAGGCATTGACTTTTATTTTTCTATTTCTATTTTAGTCAATAAATTATCTACATCTATCCCATTATCACTATTCTTTTTGGACAGAGCAGAGGCTAAAGGAAAATTAGGCCAAGTATATTTAATATTTTACACCAGACAAGTTATTTGCTTAAGATGGTTTGGCCAGCCTTGTCGTGTCTGGCACTAACACCCAGCCTGACAGTTCCAGTAGGAATTAAACACCAGTTTTAATGAGTACCGTGTTCCAATGCCTACTAATGCACTGAGGGTTATTGGCCAATTTCTTCACATAAAGGCAGGAGTGACTGTATGTGTGTGAACATGTGTGTGTGCCCACGTGTATGTATGGAGGGATTACAGGGGAGAGCCGAGCACAGCTGCTTAATTTTTTGTAAAGCTTTTTTTTCTTAATAGGGAGGAGGGCTGCAGTTACTTACCATCCTCGTAAGCTGCTACCGCCAGCGAGCTGTTTATCCTCACAAAGGAGACGTATGGCTGCATTCCAGGCTCGTCCTCCTCATACTCGGATTCCAGGAAGGGGGCCACATAGTCCCAGGTGCGGGTGTCCCACACCCGCACATCCCCTGATGTATATCTGGAAAAGAAGGACACACTTGGCTCCAAAAAGGGACTGAAGAGAAAATGAGGAGGGCCCTAAAACAACAGAGGAGTGAGATCTTGGGGTGGAAGCACCCTTGTGGCATTGTTTGGATGAGTAAGTCAAAAAGGGGAAAATGTCAACTAGATAACAGAAGGCTTTAAACATGGTTCACATTCTCATAGCACAATGGTGACAATTTCGAATGGGAAAATTATAATAAGAAATTGAGCAACAAAATCTCCTTGCTTTCCCTTTTACACTGTTAAAACTAATCTGCTACCTTCAATTCTCTCACCAAAGAGATGACTAACAGAAATGTGTATAAGCAACAGCATTCGCACACAAACACCACATGGAAGACAGACAGAAATGACGCAGGGGACCTGAGCACTAACGTCTTACAGGCGCAAGCTTTTTCATACCTCATTCATGCATCAGATCTGACTGATTAAAGTCCCTAAAGACTAATTGATTTGCTGAAACAATTAAATCTTGCCTGCAATGGCAAGAAAGTGCTCTTGCTGAAATGCATGGCACTCTCTGGATCTACTCTCTTAGAAAACAGAAGTACTCATTCTGTTCTATTTCTGCCACTCCCGCAAGTGATTCTCCATCAATGCCAGGCAAGGCCCCCAGGACAACAGGATGGCCAGATGATGAGGTAGGTGCTGCTTGCCACTGAGGCATTTAAACTAAGTTCCTTATGTCTGCTACAAAGGGTTGGTTTCTCCATTTTGAGCAAGTTGGGGGAAGAGATCTGGAGGTGAGCCCATGCCACAAAGACAGGCAGGTGATCCTGGGGAGGTTCACAGTCTTCGTGAGGTCCTAGCCATGGCTCTTTTTAGTGTTTCACTGTAGAAGTAAGCAAGATAAGGTCTGAGATCCCTATGATGTAATACATGTACGAAGCAACTATAGGAGATCAATCTCAAGTGAGATTTCTTAACAAAGAAACTAAAACTGCTCTGATTCAGGAGTGCTTCATTTATTAGCTGTTGTTCTGTTTTCCCCAAATGATAATCTCCAGTAAATGCATGTACTACACCATCCACAGGTCACCCTGTCACATGGATTCCCAAGCTTGGAGTTTCAGCTTACCATGTGCAGGATGGGGTTCAGAGAGCATAGAGGATACAGAGTTACCAAGAGAGATGCGCTGTTTACGAGTGTACTGTTGCCCCTCTGTCTGACTCTGATCCTTCTGTAAACACAACGCTCACAATTCGAGTGTCCTCATGGCTGGTAATTCACTGGCAAGGGCAGATGCTGATATGGCCCTGGCTCCTTGGCTCTGGGTGAAGGGATTTTAATCACCCTTTTCCGCACAAGAGAAAGAAAGCCCACACAAGAACACACACCCTAGCCTGCTGCACTAAAACTATCAGGCCCAACTCGACATGCCAAAAATGACTCATGCTGTCCTCTGGAATAAGACCACTTGCTTAGCTACAGAGACACTCAATGTTTGAATTCCTAGACTGTGTGACTAGATTTGTATGGTTAAATTCTAAGTGAAAGGAACCAGCTACTCAGAAAATAAAGCTGAAAAAGACAGCACTGTGTTGCAGAAATACACAGAAAGGTAAGTGAAAGAAAGAAAAAGAGGGAATTTAGGAGATGAGAGAGCTAAAGGATATGTCAAAGTACACAGCCAAGATATGAGTTCTATTTCTTACCAACTACGCATTACTTCACACCCATGGTCTTCCTACTGCTCCCTTGCTGCCCCCTTGGGGCCACACTGGAAGGAGTGGAGCATAGTTAGAATTTTGGTGCCCCAAGATCCAGCCCCAAATCCCCTTACACAAAGGGCTCTGAGGGCAAGCAACAACAAAATAGGAGAAAACGTTTTAACTTCTAAACCGGACAAACGTGAACTATGAGACACAAACTAATGATAATGCCTCACATAAAGGGAAGAGAAGAGAGGAGGGCAGGGACCAGTGGTCTATTAACATGTTCCCACTGGCTTGAAACACCATTGGGTGGCGTGGGACAGTCATGCATGAACCATCAGTGGTTCAGAGCTGCCCAGCAGTGAGGCATATGAATTATGAACCTGTCATGAACATGGCAGTGTCTAAAAGGTGACTGATGAGCCTTTTGTTCCCTAAAGGAGTTGCCCCAATCACACTGTAACTCTGCATATCTAAAATAAATGCAGGTGCACCTCCAAAAGTTTCTGCTCACTGACATGCTAGCCTGTCCCTGAACTCCTTACTTCTGTCAGTGGTACCAGTCAGTCCCAGGTTACTAGTGTAAAAATGGAAGAGTCCCTTTAATATCTTCTTTGCCACTGAGCTCTTTCTGTCCTTCTCATCCCCACAGATCCTGCCTTAGTCTAAATCCTTCAATGCTCCTACAAAAGAAGTCTTCCTGCTTCTGAACACTGCTCCTTGCAATTAGCCCTGCACATGTCCACCTGGCCTTCCCAAACACCTGAGTTTGTGAGTCATTCTTGTGGCAACACTGCCTTTCTTCCTTACTTCTGTGCTAGACCATATACCAACTGTAAGCCATCTTGCTTACAGCCTGGACATTTCTCTTCCAGCAATTATGTAATGATTCCCTAACTGTCCCTCTCTCTACTCACCTATAAGCAGCTGGGGTTGGGGGTAGGTCTTGCCCATGGCTGTGTATCTAAGGACTAGAAAAGTCAAAATGGAAGAGTACTTTCCACACTAGAAAGCTCTCTGAAGTCCCTTCTTTACATACTTTATTGAATGAAGCTCTCATTTCAGGAGCTACTGCAAATCCTTCACAAACCTGCCCTGCCCTTCTCTCCAGCACGTTTTCACTCTGTGCTCACATGCGCTGCTCCCGTCCAGCTCCCAGACACTGCTGCCTCTAAGCCTTGGCTCTACTGTTTATCTGCTTCCTGCCTCATGACCAACCTCAGGGGCTCCACCCTTGACAGCAGAGTAGTCACCCAATAACCAAGTATCCCCCAGACCTGCGAAATCTGACTGAGAATGGGAGCAGTCATGAGCAGTTTCCACGTCCAGCTGACCAAGGCCCACCGATCTAGTCCAATCTGAGCAACCCAAGGCCTAACCCAGGCTGTTCTCTCCTCCATGAATCCTTCTCAGACCCTACTATAGCCTGAATGTGAAGAAACAGCATGTTACCACATTCCAGATCTACAGATCATGTCTCCTCCACCAGACTGTGAAGTCCCATCATAATGCCATAACCTCCTTCACAGCCAGTATAGAAAACAGTAGCTGGAAAGGGTTGACAACAACCTGGTTGGTTGTAAAAGCACAGTTGTGTTTCCACTACCTGCCTTCTGCAGCTAATGATTAAACACACTAAACGCACACACTGATACGCATTGGACTTCCTGCATACGTATCTCCAAATTGTTTATAACACAGCTCTAGGGCTGGGATACCTCAGTGATAGGAGGCTTGCCTAACATATACCAGGTGCTCACTTCCACCCACCACCAAAAAATAATTATCTATGACTTAAGGTAAACTTAACTGTTTTTGGTAAACATGAAATTTTCCATAGCTATCCATTTAAATTCACTCCATTCTTCGAGGCCAAAGAGCATAAGGATCACATAAATGCTTTGCTCTAAAAGGGGTAGGGAGAACAGCTCAGCGTGAAAGCCCTAGGCTTAATCCTCAGTACAGTGCTAGAAAAGCGAAGACTTGGGGGTAAAATACAAAGACTCTGTCTAGTCTGTCGAAGGGAACACAGAACAGTCTGTACTTCAGCAGGTGTTCACCAGGACTCAGCAGCAGGCTCTCAAGCCTCACACAATGGCAAAAGGAGTCAGACTTCATGCTTGTGAACTCACGCTGAAGAAACAGACATCTTCACAACTGTAGAGAACTGGATGAGACCGAGGGACCTGGACCAAACCCTAAATGGAATCTAAAAGCCCTTAACAATGCTGGCTAGGATAAGCAAAAACAGGTACCGAACAGATGCAGGAAAAGGGTGATTCTTCTCCAGAGCTCCAGATGTCTTTATCGCTACTTAATGACAATTACACTCAACCAATTAAGACACCAGGATGATAGCTGCATTGTCAGTAAGCCTCTGGACCCCAATGTTGAAGGTCCTCTAATTAGTGCCTGCACAAAGTACAAGTACAACTAACATATTAGCTAAGGAAAGAACACTGAAGAAAAACCAGGGAAAAATGAAGCTTTCCAGATGAGTAGGGATGTGCCCGGCCATGCCACAGACTAGTGACACAGTGAAGCCGTGTGGTTTCTCAATCTTTTTATGCTTGGCAAGGCTGAGTTTACTTCTAAATAAACAGGTCAGAGACCACAGCTGATTTCTCACTGAAGAATGGGAACAGAGCCTCTCTTCATCTTGGTATGCCACAGCAATTGCCAGTTTAAAATGACTTACCACCAAAGAGTTTTCATTAACTAGTAGATTTCCAGGAAGCAAACTAAGGACTAAGAGGTGAAAAGAAAAAAGAAATTGGACTAAGAGGTCAGAAGAAAAAGAAGAAATTCTATGTAGCTAAAAACAACCTTTAACCTTTCTTCTTGCATAAATATCTAGGGGGGGGGTTCCATTTCACTTCCAGGTGTCAGCTCTTATTTGCTAAAAACAAATTTGTTCAAGGCTCTTCATAAAAACCTGGGAGGTTGCTTTAAAAACACTGAGAAGTAAGGTTAAGTGACTTACCCAAGGTCACAAGAATATTTTAGTAGCGAGTGGCCCAGGTTTTTCTCAATCTGCTGCTTAGTCAGTATGCCACTGTGCCTCCTCAAATGAAAGGGACTTTAAACAAGTACTGCTTTTAAGAACTTTTTCCATTTAAGTGCAATATAAAGAATTTACTGTTTTCCATACTGTGACTCAATCTGACAGGACACAGCCCTTGATCGTAACCCATCAATTCTACCACAGTATTTCAACTGCAAGGTGAGAAGCCAACAACAAAAGCCCCTAAATTGGTCACAGGAGTGGGGAGCTGCAGACACAGGCCTGCCTGCCATACCTGCCTCCCAGGTACATGAGAGGACACACAGAATGAACGACAAAGCTTCACACTCCGTGGGATCACACTTAGGGCAGCCACCCCCAAATGAAGATGCCATTCTAATCTGACCAGATACCTATAACAGACTCGGGCCAGGAATATGAATCGTTTCTTTTGTGTATTAAATCGAAAAAAGTGGTAGTGGCTGCCTAGAGCCCTATGTTAAGGATTCTGAAGGTGCATTCCATCTAGCTCACCAGTAGGACAGTGTTACTGTAGAGTAGTAATTCTCCAGGTTGGTTTGGTAGGGAGGACAGGCAGCCTCCACTTAGCCAAGCCCTAGTCATCCTTCTAGACTCAGCAAAAAGTCACTTTTCAAGAGGAAGCTGGCCTGATGTTGCACCTGTATGAGGTGCCTCTCTCGAGTGTTATGCACCCTGTTCTTCCCACCCTGACATCTCCCAGGCTGTTCTATAACCACCACTATAGCTGTACTCCCTGTTGGCCTATAAACTCTTGAGCAAGGCATGTGTACACAGAACTTATCCATGGCGAGTGCTACCCGAAGGAAGGATCTACTGACTTTAAATCAGAAGCTGAAGTAGTCTAAAGACTGCTAAGCAACTAGGCAGAGGCCCTTAACCATGCAAAGCCCATATTCCAAGAAACATTTATGTCTTTAACATGTGGAGGCTTTAAGAACTAATCATTTGCTCCATACTTTCTTCAGTTATACCAGAGATTACAAATCAATAAAAGCAAGAGTATTTACTATTTTCTATGAAACATGACTGTGTTGTATTATGCAATTAACAAAATGAACTCAGTCCCACAGTGCAGAGCTGTTCTGTGGAAATGCACTACAGCAACATCAAGTGGAGCTTAAGATGCATCAATTGAAAAATAATGAACGTCTTAATGGACCTTACGAGATACATGCACTACACACTTAAAACTGCCTTTCATACATCTTGGTTAATCACAATCAATAGTGTCAGAGTCGATGATGATTATGCAGAGTTATTGTACTGTGGCCCTTCCCATTATTCCTTGGAGAAGCAGAGATGGATAAATACAGGCACAAGTTCGCCAGTATTTATTAAGGATATTCTGGAGCTCCTTCATTAAAAATATAATAATAAATGTAATGCCCTCCTCAAGTCATTTATCAATACCTTACCTCAGACTTATTTCTTAGAAGAGTATGTATACGTCACAGCAGAAGATATACAAATAAATTTTAAAGTATCTTTAAAAAGTGGTCCCTAACGGGTAATGATTGAATTCCTCATGGGAAACAGCCCAGTGCCAGAGTGTGCAGCAGCATAAAATCTATACAAAACAAGGTGGAAAGGAAAACTGTGAAGAAAAGAAGTTTGCTGAAAAATAGTAAGCATGTCCTGAGGTAAGGACAAACACAAATGAGATTTACCTAACAGCACTGCTCTTGTCTGTACTCGCAAAGCACCCATTACATCAGGGTCTCAGGGCAGTCCCCAGCCATTACCTAACTTTTCATACATTCACATGGAACTAACTATTAGGAATATCATCACGGGGAACATCAGTTCCTGAACAAAAAGTATTTTACACTCAGGGCAAATACAACCAGTACTATCTTAGATCAAAGCCTATATTAATATTTTGGTGGGGGACATGGTCAATATAGAGGTACATTTTTAATTATCGGGAAAAATGGTTAAAAAAAAGCAAGGTATTTCAAGTTACCTTAGATAGCTGGGTTTTAACTGGTATTTTATTTTATTATTATTATTATTATTATTTTTGTCTTTTTGAGGCAGGGTCTCACTATGTAGTTCAGGCTGACCTTGAGCTCACTTTGTAGCTCAGGTTGGTCTCAAACTTGCACCAATCCTCCTTCCTCAGCCTCCCCAGTGCTGGGATTATTAACTGGTATTTTAAAGTAGTTGTTCTTAATTGTAAAACCATGATAAAATTACAAATGAGCAAAGTGCCATGAAGTAAACTGAAGCAACCAGAGACCCAGACGCCAGAGTTTACATTAGTAAACCCGGTGCTCCAGATTTTGCTTCACGTCTCCAGGAGCCTGGAATGCTCTCAACGCTGAAGTCCAGGTTGTATGTGTAGACAGAGCTAATGAGAAAAACAAATCTGAGTCAGGTCACACCCTGCAGCCAAAGTAGCAGCCAGAGTTCACCTGGTGGCCCAGAGAGAGGGGTGGGCTTTTTGTTATGCATCTACTCTGCATACTTGCCTCAAAGCAATTGAGAAAAGTGGGACAGCTGAGCATTTTTAGGGAGCGAAGAGAGCTAATATTTTGCAACATTAAATGATAGTTTTCCCTCCAACCCCATTTGGCAGAGGAGAAACCTGGATACACAGCCGCTATTTCTTCCAACAAAGGCAGGAACCGTATGTTAAAAAGGCAGATCGTAGCAGTGGGAAACCAGAAAACGAAGCATTCAGGAGTATGGAAAAAACCCTCAATACATAAAGGGTACTTAACATTGGTTTTTAAACCAAAAGAGGGGAAAACAGCCCTCTAATGTGAATAGAAAAGTGTGTCCCCCTATGCAAACTGAAATACTTAAGTAACTGCAGACAGGGTTTATTGCAAATCACTACCATACTCCTGGGCATCCTATAAAAGCTTTTGGTGAGCTAATAGCTTAATGGCAGCAGAGCTGGCACGGGTCTCCAAGGAGACTCAGGCTTGTCGTTTTCCCCCTAGGTCTCACCTGGGAGGGTCTTCTGCACTAGGTGGCTCTCCTTCACTGCCTACAGCAAACTCCTGGTCCCATGCTCCGGTCTTGTTCTGTGCTCTTGACCTTTCTGAACTCAGGATGTCATTTACTTGTTACTCTTAATTCTCAGTGTAACTGAGAACAGTGCAAGTGTCACGAAACAACAGGGATGCTGACACATCTCTTTTCTTCAATTATCTTTCCTCAAAGACAAATTATTTATTAATTTATTTTTGTGGTGCTGGAGATTGAACCCAGGGCCTTGTATAGTGCCCTATCACTGGCCTACATCCCCAGCCACAGCCTTTAACTTAAAACTCATCCTGAAATTCTAAGAATCATTACCAACAACAACATAAGAAAAAGGGGAGAGGGGAGCAGACAAAAGACACATTTCATAATCTCTTATTTTCAATTAACTTTCTAGATAACATCTCTTCAAAAAAACAAGGAAAACACATGCAGAATCTCATGAGCATTTCAGAAGTGCCACCAGATCACACAGAAAATGCAGACAGAAACAGCCTTCAAAGAAAATCAGGTGGCTTATTCTTTGGAGATTAGTGGGCCCCTGAACATAAATTTTTCCCATGTTAAAGCAGGAGAAATTTAAGCTGGAAAACCAAGTTCAGTGTTATGTGTGAACTGCTCACAGTTAGAAGGAACTTCTCCTGGTCCAGGCATTTTTCTGGGATGCAGCACATCACTCCTAAACAATCAAGGGAGATCACAGAAAGGCAAAAGAAAGGCCAGATAAGCCACATGGGTGGGGCAGAGCCAGCTCAGAGTGGGGGCTCACCACGCACGAGGTCTTTATCCCGTCATACTTCCTCCATGATTCCTGGGTGCGGGGACTGAGGTCAAGCTGGGGGGCACAAAGATGCTTAACATATGATCCCTACCACATCCAGAAGGGTGCAGGCAGCAGCATCAAACACAGTCAAGAGGCTCAAGGGCAGAAAGTGGTTCACCGGCCAGAAGGTCACCAGTGACTACTCAGGGTAACTTGTTATTTCTGGCAGGAACAGGGAAAGGGGAGGTACATTCAGAAGCAGGCTTGAGGGAAGGTTTGGGGACTTCAAATGAAAAAGTCAAGTTGGAAACAAGTTGATGGCCCTGAATCAAGGCCAGCAATTTGTTATTTCTGGCAGGAACAGGGAAGGGGGAGGTACATTCAGAAGCAGGCTTGAGAGAAGGTTTGGGGACTTCAAATGAAAAAGTCAAGTTGGAAACAAGTTGATGGCCCTGAATCAAGGCCAGCAATTTTCTGTAGCTGTTGGTTTCAAGCAGGAGCCTAAAGTGGTATCTTTCTATGGGCTGTTGGCCACTTCAGAACTTTAGAAATGTAACGGTCAATTCATTAGGAAGTAACAAATAACTAAATACATTTTACGAGAGGACTTCAAGATGGTGACCGGGTGGGCAGCGGAGAGAGAACCTCCCGGAGGAATGCCACTCAGACAAAGGAATATAGGAATATAGCAACATGTGAAGGACAGAAGGGAAAGAGGTGGGTATCCTGAACTCAGGAAGGATCTGAAATGGGAATTGCAGCCCTCAGAAAGACTAAGCAAAACCTCTGCTGGAGGAAAGAGTTGAAGATCCCCCTGGCGCAGTCGGCGGGAGAGGAGAAGGAAGAAATCATCACTCGAAGCACACCCATGGCCAGCGCCCTTGTTCTGGCATTTGCAGCTTCAGCTTCGGAGGCCCACACTCATGGAAGCCTCTCGACTCGGCCAGGGGAGAGCAGAGTTCCGAGAGCTGGTCCAGGGCTGGAGAGAGGAGGGCGCAGCCAGGAAAGGAGGCAATGGCGGTCAGGAGCAGTTGTCGAACCCAGTGTGAGAATGAGAGGTTGCGACAGCCACTGGGGCAGAGTGCCCACCCTGCGGCAACCTTCCTAATCAGCGCCTGGAGAGAATCAGTGCAACTAGTACACAGCCCACCACGCCTGGCTCTGCACCTGCCTCAAGGCGGTGGCCCCCTGCCTCTCCGCTGGGTGAGCGGCTACCAGCGGAGAGCAGTGGGGAACCTCGGCAGCAAGGCGCAGTGGCTCCCAGGGATCTGGCCGAGGAGCGGACAGGGGCTCCAGCACCACAACAGGAGGAAGATGCAGATGGAAGTGGATCACATGGCTCCACGCCCTTCTCACTCCAGTATCAGGCAGGAAGCACGAGCTGGGTTGCCGGGACTCAGCTCCCACCCTGAACTCTCTCTGGAAGCACCTTGAGTCTCGGCGGCTTGAGCAAGCACCACCTGTTCCTGGCAACAATGGGACGAATCCATGGTCTCCAGGACTCACCCCAAACTATTAATGTGAGCACCAAGAGGGTCTCCTTACAGCTTGCACATATGAACCTTGCATGAACCCATAGCAATAAATTAGATGAAAAGCAGCAGACCGCGAGTCTGAAAAACAACAACATACTCTATACAGCAGACCCCAGAAAATCCTCCAACTCTATTCTAGAACTAATCTTTAAACCCAGTTCATACATTGAACTAACACAGTGAGAACGGCCCGGGGAGATTTCAAGCCCTTATACCAAGCATCGTAAGTTCATCCAATGCCCAGCTTCAAGGGGTGGGGAACGGTAATACTGGAGATCAGGAGAAGGGAGGAGGAGAAGAAAGGGCCTCTGGTATCGAGGCAACGGGACAGAGCCGAACGGGTCATTGAGGGCACCCTGACGGGGGCGTGTGACCCACGGCTGCCCCGCTGGGGGCCCTGCTGAGGGCGTCCCACGGACTGGACCCACCCCCACCCATAGCACAGCGACGGGGTGGAGCCGGGCGGTCCACTGTGAGCATAGGTGCTTTTCCACCTCTGACCATGGCAGTTTGCATACACCCATGTATGCTATAGTATAGTCTGAGGTTGCTATATCTCTTCCCAAGGTGAGAGTCCAGGGGTATAGATAAACCCAGGAATACAGTTATTATCACCAGGAAGATTACTGATTGAGCAGTAGGGCAACGGAGGTGAGGGAAGAGAAAATTGAATGATCAAATGGGCCATCATCTGTGTAACTGAGTAAAATGTGAAGGTAACATTATGTAGGACAGCATCCAGAGCTAATTCCCTTCTATGTTCTCTATAATTTGTGTTTCCTCAATCGTTTTTGTATTAACAGAAGTGAAGATGACTTTATGTTACGCAGCATCCAGTGCTGATTCCCTACTATCTTCTCTATAATTTGGTATTTCCTTTAATGTTTGTGCGTTAACTAGTGTGAAGATGACATTATGTAATACAGCATCCAGTGCTAATTCCCTGCTATGTTCTGTATAATTTTGTATTTTTGATGTTGTTTATGACTTGTTCTGGTTCATATGTCTCCATTCTTTTGTCTTTAAAATTAAAAAAAATTTTTAAAAAATGGAAAGATAAAAAAAAGTTGGAAACAAATTCAAAAACTATGAAATCATTTTAAAATAATTTCTTAATCTGAAAAATAGAAATTCATTCCTCTAAATCCAGTAACACTACTTATGTGACTCCAGCCCAGGAAAATAATCCAAAATGCAAGAACAACAGAAAAACTATTTAATCCTACACACGTATATGAAATGTGAAGTTTCTACAACAGTATATATTTTAAAATTTTTAAATAACAAATGTTTGTAGTACTAAAAATAAAAATTCCCAAACCTCTCTCTATAGTAGTAGTCATAATGTATACAGGCATGTGCCACGTAGCAACATTCTAGGCAACAACAGACCATACAGGTGGTGGTGGTCCTGTAAGTTATGTGGCCTAGTAGTGTTAGCTGTCTTAGTTTGTGGATGTTCATTCTATGACGTTGACCACTGACACATTTCTCAGAATATTCCCCATTGTTAAATGATATGTAACTATGGAATAAAATAGGAAATTATTTGAACATCCACCAGTAGAGGAATCAGTGGGAAAAATCTGCACAGTTATTCAGGGAATTTTGCAACCAAAGTAATGAAAAGTAACAAAATTCTTAAAAATCTTGTCAATTTACCAAGGATAAAAAGGCCAACAATTTTACTATATTATGTAAAGAGATCTGTATAGAAAACAGACTGAAAACCAAATCATACACACACCCCAAACAATAACAGGGTAAACTATACTATAAGGTGAGATTTAGGCGGCTTTTTCTTCTTCACTTTCTAATATCTTTTGCAAAAATAACATGGTTTGCCAGGTGTGCTGGTGTACATCTGTAATCCCAGCACTCAGGAGGCTGAGGCAGAAGGATTGCTGCGAGTTTGAGACCAGCCTGGGCTACAAAGTGAGCTCAATGCCAGTCTGAATTGCATAGCAAGACCCTATCTCAAAAAGACCAAAACAAACAAACAAAAATAACATGGTTTCCCTGCTACTTTTCTTTCTAAGAAGAGGGAAAGATGCACGTCACAAGAGAAAAACCAGAATGACACTGTATCGGCAAGGCTTCAGGACAACAAAAGAGGACTGCATATGGACACACAGAAGCACAGGGTGGTGCAGTGTGCACGGCATGTCTGTCCTGGTACTGAGGCTCCACATACATCTCATGCTGAATGGGTGCTCTGGAACTAGACCATCTCTACAGTCCCTTCCAGGCTTAAAGCTGTGGTTTCTAAGTTGAAGCAACTAAGAAATTGGAAAACAAACAAGAAAAAGTAGATATTTCTCTCATAGTGGTACATGGAGGTGGTAGAAGTGCTTACGTATTAAATGTTAGTGCTTACTCCAGTCAGAACAGCAGAGCTCTAATGGAATACTGCATGCCACCCCTAGTTTTAAAAGATACTTAAAAATCACTCGACAAAAATTCATGGCAGTAAACTTACAAGTTATGTCTAAGTAAAATAAAGACATGAAATAAAAATGTCTAGAGGAGATAAGGCCACACTATTAGCTGTTCTGTATGCTACAACTAATCACTTTGGTGGGTGTTATGACAAGAGTAGGGGACACAGCCATCACTACCGTGAGCACAGCACAGAAGTGCAGCACAGAAACCTGTGGGAGGAGACGGGATTGCACTGGGCCTTACAGAAAGGTGGCTGAGTTTCTAAGGGGTGGAACATGGAAATGTTCTGGAATTAGATAGTGGTATGAGTGGCAAAATCTTGTGAATTTCCTAATAGTCACTGAATTTTATACTTCAGAGGTGTGAGTTTAATGGTAAGTGAATTTTATCAATTAAAAAAAGATGTGGTCTAAGATAACGAAATAGAACAGTATAAGACAAACTCAAGATGTACCTAAGAGTAATGAGGAAAAAGGCAGGTTGGGTGCAGATTTCAAAGATTCTAACATAGAGGGTAACTGGAAATCATTCATAAGATAATAAAAGAAGCAAAGATTCAAAGACAAAAGGACCAGTAATGTCCGCATGACAGATGATGGAACATCAGCCAGTGAGTTCATAAGTGAACAAATGCCGATTTCAAAGTTCCTCTGGTTTTGTGTGAAGATGAAAGAAGAAAACAGGGCTGATAGAGAATCTAAGTACAAGCAAGGTGAGTCTAGACCTAGGCAACTCAACCCCAAATCAAGAGCATTTATAGAGGTCTGAAAAAGTAGGAAAAAACAAGCTTCTGCAAGCCTGTTTTCTACCAATTATATGAAATATATATATAATAGGCTTAAATAAAAAATGGTTTATAGCTACATAAAACTAAGTCCCTGAACAGATTCTACTTGTATAAAAGAAAGAGAAAAATGAAGGAAGAAGGAGAACAAGCACAAGGGAAAGCAAGGTGGGGGACACTGTCTCTTTAAGAAGCTCCTTGGAGATGCATAACTGCAGAAAGCCTGGCGAATACAGCATTGATTGGGAATGAGGTAACCACAAACACCGCTGTCTCAAATGAAAAGGGATTCAAGATCTGATCCAGAAAACAAGCATCGTAACCACCAGATAAAATTTTAATGGTAAACACACGATGCTCTACATACAAGCAAGATTGAAGGATCTCATTCTAAGCCATAAATGCCATAAACGTGAGGTTCTCTTAGAAAGAGGAGCCTCTCTGACCCATGGCTCAAGTTTCATCTTATCGATCCACAAACTCTGCCACTGCTGGGCTTTGTGCTGCCTAATCTTTAATGCTGAACAGATCCCCAGGGAGCAGGAGGCAGGGAGAGAGGACTGGCACCTGGCCGCAGGGTAGGCCTGGCCTGCCTTTCTTTTCAGGAGCTCCCCATCCCAAATAAGACATTCATAGTGGGCCTTGAGGAAGAAAGTCTCTCCTTTATTTCTAACTTCTTTCAGGGCTCTTTCAGCCATTCTGAGCAATCTGTGCTCAAGTACCTTCTTACATCTTAAGCAGAGACCCTTTTAAGCCTAAATAATCTAAAGCTTTTGTGCAGTTACCTGACTAAATTGCAGCTGGTAGAAAGTACCTTCTATAAGGTGAGCACTGAGGTCTGTGTTTTAGCAATGAGGGCAGAAGCCCAATGTCGTACTGTTAAAGGGAAGGACAGAATTCCAGATTTCTGGTCCATTAGTTTTTCTAAAAGTAACAGCTCTATAGCTCTCTCTAGAAGGACATTAACCTCTAAATTTTAGCCAGTAAAACTGAAGCTAAATAAGTGTACCTCCTGGGAATATTTTGTTTAAAACAGAAATAATTTTTCATGGCCATGGTAAATTAAAATATTTAAACAAGTTGTAATTTCACTTCAAATAGTGCTCCTGAAGGAATACTACTAAAGTTTTTTTTTTTTCTTTAAGAAAATGACTCAATGACCACTAACTGTTGAAGTCAAGGTTGGTTTTTGTTTTTGGTCTCTTGTAGACAAGTGTTCACTTAAAAGCTGGTCCAAACTTAGAAGTTTAAGGGTTTTGATCTCTACTTTTTGGCAAATAATTTGAGACTGCAGAAGTATATAATTTAAAGTTTACAATTTTAGACTGTAGCTCAAGACACTTCCTAATTGAGAAAGAAAACTAATCTTACTATACATTAAAGAAACACATACATGCACCTCTGTATAGCAAAACATGGAAGAATTCATGAAAGTGGCTTTTGAAACAGAAGCCAAAGGAATTCACAGAAGCTAAAATAAAGTTTCTTGGCCATGGAGACACATAAAAAGCCTAGTTCCAGACAAGTTAAGTAGCAGATATGCTATGTGGTAGGGCAGGAAGGTTTTGTGCGGCCACAGCCTTACGCATAATAAAGGCTTCAGAACAGAGGCATGTAAGAACCAGGACCTGCTTGTGCCAACACTTATTATTCTTGCTTGACTTTTTTATGTCTTCATAAAATACAAACTGTTTGCCTTAATGAAAATCTAACATAACTTGCCACAAGAGTGATTTAAAAGCTAAGAAGGCATATTGAGACAAATGGGTTACAGATCTGCTCGACTCCATGTGTTCCTCCCCACTCACTGCCCTGCTGAGCTCTCAAGTCCTAGAGAAGGGAGTCCTGGAGGTTTTCCATCTTACACAGGCCCTCCCGGAGGAAGATACACACACTCCAGGGAAGGGATGTCACTGGTGCCCAGAGGGCGGTCCGTGAGAAACGGAAGACCATGAGACAAAGAGCATTCAGTGAAATGGTTTTGCTTACCCAGCAATGACAACGCCATCGTGAGAATGCACATCACATAAAACCGCCTCAGAGACATGTTCCAGCTCACTCACCGCACCTCTGCGATTCTGTGTAAGGAAAAGGGGGATGCATTTTATACTCTTCTTGGGACACCAGGAAGGCAAACTGCATTGTTATCAATACGCCACAGAAATTTTTTATGGCGTGTACTGCATTCAAGCTGTGTGGGCATTCAAAATGACAAAGGTGAAGGAACGCGTTAAATTATTAAGTGTGTCAAAGTTAGCACAGGTACAAAAGGCAGTGAACTGCAGGGCACATGAGATGCTAGCCCTGTCCTTGAGGAAACCACCGAGTACGAAGGGAGTATGTACACGTAAATAACTACCATCCATGGTAAGCTGGTAAGCACCTGCTGGTAGTCATAAGTGCCTAAAGACCTGTATGAACTATATTAAAAAGCTCAGTCCAGAAAAGAAACAGTAATGATATAGTTAGTATCTGTTAACAATCCTTACAAGAATTCTGTGAATAAAATCAAAGCCTGTATAGGTGGATAAAGATCAGAGTGAGGAAAAAGAAAAGATGACTTTTCTGACTGAAAGGCCAGGGGTTTCACAGAAATGGTCTTTAAAGAGAACCCTAGCTAGCTCGGTGGCACACACCTTCGGGAAGCTGAGGCAGGATGATCCACAAATTCAAGGCAGCTAGAGCAATAGTGAAATTCTGTCTCAAAAGATAAATAGAAGGGCTGGGGGTATAGCTCAGTGGTAGTGTATTTGCCTAGAATATGTAATCCCCAGTACCACAAAAAGAAGGGAAGGGGAGGGGATGCAGGGAGGCTAAGCCTAAAGCTGGCTGTGGTGGCATACACCTGCAGTCCCAGCTACTAGGAGATGGAGGGAGAAATATCATGAGTTTGAGGTCAGCCTAGGAAACACAGTAAAATCTTTCGCTTATAAACAGAAAACAGACTCATTCACAGGAAAACCCTAAAACCTAAACTCAGGCTACTCCACGATATTTTCTACTTTGTACCCTCATGTGACTTTTAATTATTTTACCATGATCACTGATTATTGGTTCAGAAAGTAGGTATCAAATTATCTTTAAAATAAAAATACAGTGAAGAGAACTGGAAAGGATATAAAGTATTTACATGTGGAAGGCTGGGAAGAGGTAAGATAGTTAAGCCAAAAGCAATCATAAATACAGATATAATATTCAAGAGCAGTTAAATGATCCATAATTTCAGTTTTGCTGCTCTGGTGCAAGGATTATAAATAGTGTACATAAGTGCCAGGCAGAGCTTTTAGCCCACAGCAAGCGTTCAGTAAGTGGTAGCTACTAGTATTATTATATTACTGAGGAAAAATATGACATCCACTCCATTAAAATCAACACTTATTAAACAGCTCTGCTCCAGAGATTGGTCACGATAATCTGCAGAGTGATCTTAACTTAATACAAGGGCCAAAATGGACACACTCAAGTGGAGCTGTCCAGCTAGTGGGGCAATGAGAAGGGAGGGAAAGACTGGCCAGACACATTTACAATAGAAGAGCACTTCACAGGGCAAAGGCTTCTGAAAGAAAAGGAGAGCCTAAGATGAAACCTGTGTGCTTCCAGCACTTACTAATTTCTGTCCTATGGCTCCTCTCCCCTTCTGGGGCTCTAACTCCACACATATTCTAGCTGTAAGAGATCCTAGCATGCCAGGGTGAAGAAAGTGAACACAAACACCCAGAAGAGGAACACTGGCTCCCAAACCTACTTCATCAAGCCATTTCCAGGTCTGCTCTGAACTTCAGGACCAGGCAAGTCATCTCTTCAATGGAGGAAACTGAGAACTCTGGTGTCCTGTCTGGGGTTTCTCCAGACACTGACCTAGGAGGTACCAATCCAAACTCTCCTGAAGCTGACCAAAGACAGGATGGAACCACTGTGCCTGCACACCAAGGTTTATGAGTATCCAGAGCCAGCTCTACCTGAGTGCAGAGAATAGGTCAGTCTCTGCAGAAGGAGGGGGAGGTAGGTATATCATGATGCTCACCTTCACCACAGATGGGAGCAGGGCTACTCTCACCCCACTCTAGGGATGAGAAAATGCAGGCGTGCAAAGGTTAAGCAACTTGGCCTCATTCTCTCTTTTATATTTTGATAAGGCATTCTTTCCTTCTAGAGTTAACACTAAATACCATTATTACACATAACCAGACTCCATTTAAAATTTCACCCATGTAGTCCTCACTGTTAACAGTCTCAGGAATTGGGTCTGAATTTCCAAAAGCATCCTTCACTTTCTGCCTGCAGTCCTAAGCAGTTCACTCAAGGGATGACCACTTACTGAGCACACATGGTTTTGTGTGTGACAGAAAAAAACAATAAACATTCAGTAAGCTGCATACACCTTATAAACTGTTACTAGGAGCCACATGCGATGAGGTGAATCTTTAACAACATCTGGCTTCTGCCACCTCCCATCCAAATAAAGATTCACTGCCTGCCTTCCTGGCTTTCTCTACCACCAACAAGGAAGCAAAAGCTTGGCTGCTGCTTTCTTTCAGGGTCCAACATCTCTAAAGTTTGAGCCAGGGATAATGAATGCCTGCAGCTCTCATGCTCACAAATCTGGAAAGTATCTCTCCTTTCTGGACAGAAATGCTCAAGCTTTCCTTAAACTCTGGCCCCTTTCACTAGGCCCAGACCCTCTGCTATCTGCCCCATCCCAGGCCTGTTTTTCTGCGCAGTTTTGTCAAACCTCTCAACTTCATCCAGAGCTGTGGATGTATGCAGATACCAGAGGGCCAGCAGGACTTTACTTAGCAGTGGTGTTTTAACACCCTAAAAAAGGAAAGCTATGTTAATTATCCTAAGGACTAGTGGGTCACAGCCAGGGACAAGTGCTCCCCACCCCTAATCTGGCAATTTCTGGAGCCATTTCAAGTTGTCATCACCAGGGAGAGGGGAATGCTACTGAAGGCTAGTGGGCAGAGGCCAGGGATGTGGCTTGATATTCTGCAATGCATAGGACAATCCCTCCACACATGTAACGAGATGGCCCACTGTCATTCAAGCTGGGGTTGAGCAACCCTGAATTAGAGAAACATCGCTCTCATTGATGTTGCTGGAACTGCATGAGGTTGCCCCAATCAAGCTTATTGGTCACTAATCAGGTTATGAGGTGACTAGGGACAGAAATGCACAGGCAGCATGTCACCATCAGTAATGAGCAAAAGCTTGTTCATCGCAAAGTCTATTAGGATCGACCTTAACAGATGAGGAAAGAGTACAGTTCTATCCCTTCTCTATAAGCGACTATCTAGCTGCCCAGGTGGGAAAGAAGCACTGCCACCCACTGCCGCCTTGTCATGCCTCATGTGGCTCTATGTGACATGTTTCTTGACAGTTATCTCCTACAGAAACACTTCTCTGGGCAAATTCTTAGCTGTGATCTAATATTTCTCTAGAGACTTGAAGTGATAAATGCTAGGGCAGCAAGCCAATGGGTTGTGTGAGGGAAGAGCAGAGAGTACGCAGAGCCATGCGCCAGCCTCCCTCTTAAGAGCTACTGCAATGGCACCTGCAGCTCCTCTGGTATGCAAGCACCTTCTCTTCTGCCTTCTTGGCCCCTCTAGGGAGGTGATGAAAGTTAAGGGAGGCTACACTAGGCATGACTCTAATGACTCTAGCCAGCAAAGGGGAAGTTATAGGCAGCTCAAGCTCAGCCTTCCTCTCCTGAAAAGCAGTAGAAGCTCCCAACTTTGTGGCTACAACAGGCATGAATCTTCTAACGGAGAACAACACAGGCAACAAGTCACTAACAGCTGAAGGGGCTGCTCAAGGCAGCCTGCTCCCTTTGCCTCTGGGAGCCAGCCCTACAGTAAGGAAAGGCTTGGCCTCCATGTCCCTGTGGGCTAGTCTGCCACAGGTAACGCTACTGGCCACTGCCTACCTTCCAATTGGTCCTTAACATGTGTTCCTTGGCTCGGCACTCTTGGAAGATGAGCTTCCAGCATGAATAATCCGAGATGCTGCTCTCCAGAAGGTGTCCTTCCTGCTGGCACAGCCTGTACCACAGCACCTCATCTTCAGCAATCACCTTCCACGTTTTGCTCACCTAGAACAGCAGAAGTGACACAAATGTCAAACTCTGCAATTAGAGAGGCCCCTTGCTATCCAAAAATCAATCAACACCTATATTATTGCCCTGGGTGTATGGCAGTATAAAATGTCTCATTAACAAAACACTCCAAGGTGGAAAAAAATACAAGCAAATGTTTCCAGTTTTATCTTTCAAGATTTCAAAACTGTTGTAGCACCATGTAGTATCATTATTTTAGACTGCCCGCTTAAGTTATTATCTAACAAATGAGAGAGGAAAAAGTACACAAATTCATAAAATGTAGCAAAACCCTAACTTTGTAAACATGGTAATTAGCTACATACATCATCAGACACAGCTTTTCAGAACAGTCTCGTTACTGTTTACCAATAGCACTGGTACTCTTGTTTTATATAGAATAGCAGATGAATAGTCTCTGAAATAAATGGCTATAATAAAATACATACTCATAAGTCAAATTTCTGGTTACATAAAAAATTCTAATTTATGAATACGTGAGAACTTAAGATTTTAAACATAGAGACTTTAGAAGATATTTAACACAAAACCCAAGCTGTTAACCAGGACTGTTAAAATCTGATAGAAATTTGTGTTCTATCTGGCCCAAACTTCAAATCCCAACAGTATCTAGAGGAAATGGCTGTTTTAGCTATTAGTATTTTGTTCTCTAACTCTAATTTAAGAGAACAATGGATTTGCTTCATCCCAGGATAATGTATAATTCTGGCCAGATTGCAAAAAATGGACTCTGTAGACAAGATAAACACAACAGATCAACATGATTTGGTACACAACATGTGCTGGTAATGCACAATCAAGTGCTCCAGGTTTACTGCATATTCCAAGGGCAAAACTCACTCCTGATATGCTAAGGGTAAGGACTAGTAGTTTACAGGAACCTGTGCTCTTTACCATGCCCATGGGACCACTTTATGATCTCACAGAGAGGGTAAGGAAGAGACCATGTGATGAGACTGAATGAGGCAGAGAGTCCATACAGGGCAGACTCAAAGCCTGAGGGCACTTCAGCTGAGGAGTACTACAGGGAGCTAATTTGCAGGATGGCAGAATGAAGACCTGAAAAATCTCTCCTCTGTAAGAGTACAGTACTGCTCAAATTGGTCACCATCAACTTTTTCAGGGCTCTGAAAACTAATGAAAGGCTTGAAACCTGCCAAGGGGCATGAATTTGAGAAAAAATATGGCTGAATCTCAGTAGCAACTGACCTTATTCTTACTGAGTTGTTTTAATTTGCATTTATTCCATCTCCTCTCTAAGTCCACGGTCATCTTGAAAATCAAGAGACTTACAACCATGGTTGATATAACACTAGTAGGCTGGCAGCCACTGGCAAGGCCAGACGGGTTTAAAACTCCCCCAAAATCCAATACCCAAAGAAATAACTGTTACTATATGACCTGCCTGACAGCTGGGTGGAAAGTTTTATTCTCAAGGATTGTCTTTATCTGACTTCAGTCCTTCTCCCTGTCCTATCTCCAGGCATTTCTTCAAAACAACCAGTTTTAAATAACTTTAACACCACAGGTTCCTGAGGATTTCTTGTCAGTTCAGGCTAATAAGAAGCTGACCAAAAAGCTTTTAACAAAAACCTTGGTAATGGGATATCCACAAGGTCTTTGAAAGGCTCTGATACATTTCTTGGAGTCTGGAATGCCAGGTGTATGTGTAGCACTGTGGACATGCCCAGATCTCTCAACCCTGGCTACCCTGAAGCTCTGTACTAACAGGAAGTGAAGGTCAACACAGAGCTGTAACCTGCTGGGATGGTGAAGGGGTGCCTGGCATACCAACTGCCTCATAAAGGCTGGGCGACTTACTGGTTTGATGTCATGAGAAGTTTCTGCCTACTCTCTAGCTAACCAAACAGACACTAGTGGCCACATCTCATAAAGAATACAGAGCAGAGTTAGTCCAGGAAAGTCACTTAACAAACAGACAGCAGCTTCCAAAAGCAACAACAAACAGCAATAACAGCAAATTCTGTGGAGGTAGGAGAATCTGGTTTCCAGAGTTGTAAGATTATTATTATTTTAAATAAAATAACATTTGCTATTTTAAAAAAGTGTAAGTCATACAAAGAAACAGGAAAGTAGGACCTCTGCATAAGAAAAAAAGCAGTCAATAGAAAATGTCTCTGAGGAAGTCCAGACAATGGATTTAGTAAGCAGTGGCTTTAAATCAGCTATCAAAAATGTCCCAAATACTAAAAGAAAGCAAGTCTAAAGAAGCAAAAGCAACATATAAGAATAATGTCTCACCAAAACAGAATATTGGTAGAGACAGAAATGATTAAAAACGCATATAGCACTTCTGGAGTTGACACATATAGTAACTGGAACAAAAATTTATTTAGAGGCACTCAATAACAAAGTCGAGGTGGAAAAAAAATCAGTAAATTTGAAAATAGGTCAGTTTAGACTGTCTAGCAGGGAAGGACAAAAACAAAAAAACCC
Organism: Dinomys branickii; assembly: GCA_004027595.1. Classification (NCBI taxonomy): domain Eukaryota; kingdom Metazoa; phylum Chordata; class Mammalia; order Rodentia; family Dinomyidae; genus Dinomys; species Dinomys branickii. The sequence goes on from PVLD010015889.1 coordinate 43,968, forward strand.
AAAGTAAATAAACAGAGCTTCAGAGACTCATGGAACAACACCCAAGTGTACCAACATACATAAAACAAAGTAATTGTAGCAGAGTTTTTGGAGTACTATTAGAATTAAGTGGGTATTAATCCAAACTAGATTGTTTTAAATTAAGATGCTCACAGCAATCCCCAGGGCAACCATTAAGAAAATAACTGAAAAAAAGTTCAGTGAAATAAATAAGGGAATTTAAATGACATATTAGAAAATATGTACTTAATATAAGAGAAAGTAGTAATGATGGAATAGAGGGACAAGAAAGAGGCTAAAACTTACAAAGTAATTAGTCTAAATGCAAGAACTTAGTGTTAGCCTGAAAATTTCTGATTTTCTACCCCAAGCAAATTACAGTGGTACCTCAGGTCACAAACTTAATTCTTTCCACAATTCTGGCTGCAAATTGAATTAGGGCAAGAACCAAATCAAATTTCTCCATAAGGTCAACATTGAACCTAGTCATTGGATACTATATACTGTATGTACCACTGTATACTATAAAAATAATATCATTACTACAACACCCTATTCAACAAAAAGCATGTCAAAAGAATCCTGATCAACATAACACTCTACTGGCTCACTAAAGTTCTGGATTCCTTATGTACATTTCTGTCGTTTATGTGTATGTACAAGCTCCATGCACACTAATCACCTGTATCACTTTCTTGTAGGCACAGACATGGGGCCCACAGCATCAGAAGTTAAGCTGGATGGCATCAATAAGTGGCAAGGTTTCTGTCCCAAAGGCTTCTCAACCAAAGTGCTGCACTATAATCCCAAAGATGTCACACTCCTAAAGTCTTCACTGGTTTGGAATTAAAGAATTAAGAGGGGCTCTGTTGGTCGACTGGGCACATCTACTCATCTCAAAAAAGTTTCTCAAAGGATTCCTAGCTGGTGAGGTCCAGGCAATCTTGGGATACTGTCAGCAGATAGCTGACTTCTCAAATCATTAAGTCTACTACAAGGCAAGCTAACTATAAGAATATTCTTCCTTCCACAGTGCTGAAAGCTACTTCCACCAATGGCCCTGCTTTTGGTCTTGTGAAGAAGAAAACTACTGGATCTTCTACCTGACAATCCTTCAAGCTGCTGAAGATTACCATCACATTTCCCCTTACTCAGTTCTTATTGGTCTAAATATCATCCATGTCGTTCAACTACTTTTCACAGGACTCGTTTCCATATTCACTCTCTGAACACACCCTAATATTTGTGCATCTACAGTGTCACACTTCATATGAAGTACTTAGAGCTGAACAGTCTCCCATGCATGGGTTGTCAAGAGCCATGAACAGAAGCACTTATCCGACCTTAGGTTCTGTTTATTTTCAAGGTGCTGGGGAAAGACCCCAGGGTCCTATGTATGCTAGTAAAGCACTCTATCACTAAGCTACACCCCAGCCCTCAGATACTTGTTTGCAGCTTCCCTTATAAATAGATGTCATGGCTTGTATCTAGATGTCCCACCAAAACCTCATGCACTTATAGGTGGGGCTTTTGGGAGTGATTAGATTGTGGGTACATGATACTGGATCATGGGTACATGGTACTGGACTAGTCTACCAATTTGTTTAGCATAGTTCTTGGTATGGGAAGAGAGAAGACCCATTCTGGGTGTGGTGACATCAAGCAATAGACTTGTAGCCTAGATGGAATGAAAAAGGAAATAAGAAGGAAGTCACATTACTTCCTGCCTACCATGCCACGAACTGTTTTCCCTCTACTATGCCTCTTTGCTGTGCCACCCTACATTGGAGCCAGCTGATCATGGACTGAAACCTCTACCAACTGTGAGCTAAAATAAACCTTTCCTGCTTTAACTTGTCTATTTAATTTATTAAATGATTAAGGCAGACAAAAAGGTATAAAGATTATTACAGGCACACCTGGACTCACTGCCCTGCTTAAGAAATAATGCCATAAGCTCAAAACCTTTGTGTTTCTCTCACTTTCCTTGCTTCAGGGGTAACTTCAAATTGGCGTTCATTACTCTTCAGAGCCAGCTTGCCTGCATGCTTTTTTCTCCTTTTTTTAATTCTAATTTTTTAGACAGAGTCTGGTTATGTAGCCTAAGCCTCAAACTCACTGTGATTCTCCTATCTTAGCCTCCAAAGTACTGGGATTGCAAGTATGTGCCATTATGCCTGGCTTCTTGAAGATCTTTTTAAAGACAAAGTAGAATTCAATTTTTTTTTTAAACAGTCTCAATTTCTTACCTTCCTAGTATTATTTTTCACACCTAAATCTTTTTAAAATTTTATAACTAGTACAAACTTGTATGGAGTTGGTACATTTACATAGAAGATCTTAACTTCTTTTTTTCTACGTAATTACTTCAGTTTTATATACACCATGATCACATTCATTAGAGGAAGTTTGTACTGGTATATGGTATTTCTTGATTCTTTTTTCCCTGCCCTCCTTTCAATCTTTCTTCACCGCCTTATTTACAAAAGCTTTGTTTCCATTTTCTTCTTTTTTTTCTTTTCCCTTCTCTTCCCTCTCCCCCATCCTTTGTTCTCCTTCCCATTTGAATATTTTCTTCCTAGTATCTGCTACACATTTTGGTCCTTACTTATCTGTTACACATTTTGGTCCTTTCAGTTTCTCCCACTAGAGAAAAATGTCATATTTAAACACGTCACACTTAAATTTTAACTTTCTCAACTTCCTATCCATACTAAATACTACTGTGTTGCCTGACCAACACCTTTCCCCAACAATTTAGCCCCTTAAGAAAGGAGAAAAGAAAAAGACAAAAATGTATGTATGTATGTATAGAGGAATATACATGAATATACATATGTGCAGGAGGGCTAACATGGTTCTACTATTGTATTATATCACTTAATGCTAAGCAATAATCGAAGACAGGATATTAGATTAATAGTGTATATCTGTATGTGTTAGCCTGAACACACACTTCGAAGATA
>PVLD010015890.1:0-46935 GCA_004027595.1 Dinomys branickii
CAGTTTGTCCCAGTAGCGCGTTCTCTGTCGGGTTCAGGAGCTGAAGCCGTTCTTCCCTCCGCACTCGCTCTCTCGGCTGGTCGTCTTCTTCCCAGAAGTCCTCATTTCTGTCTTCATATTGCTATATTTCATTGTTTGGGTGGTAATCCTCTGGGAGGTTCTCTCTCTGCTGCCTACCCGGTCGCCATCTTCCCGGAAGCTCTCCCTCTGCTGCCTTTTGGCCACATCCCCAGTTATAGCTCTTTTTAAACTCTTGTCCGGCTTATTGCATCACCTTTCCCACTGGTCTACTTGTCTTGAGTATTTCTGCATTCCAGCATCGCCAGCTAAGGCCAGTCCATGCCCAGCACAAAGCTCTGTAGTCTCCATCCCACTTCCTGCGAGCTGCAGATTCCGTAGCTGAGACTGAAATGACCAAAAAGAGTCAAGCAGAGAGCTGAACAAGTGCACTCCAGGCAGTGAAAAACACGGGCAAAGTCTCTGCAGCTGAGAAGTTTTGAGACAATCAAAGGACCTCCAGAGCTCAGGGCTGCCAGAGGGTTGTTCAGAAAGAGCCTCGGGGTTCAACACCAGGCAGCAATAAGTCAGTACTAGGCCTGTGTGGTAAGAAGTTAGCGGCCAGCCTGGGGCCCATTGTGAGGCAGCAGAAACTCCGGGAGGTAGGGCCTAATGGGAGGAGGTTGGGTCACTGGGAGTGTTTCCTTGAAAGGGAATATGGGGCTCTTGCCTCTTCACCCCTCTCTCTCTGCTTCCCAGCTGCCATGAGGTGAGTGGCAAAGCCAGGGCACTCTTTCATCATGACACGCTTCCTCATCACAGGCCCAAAACAGCATGGTGAAGCAACCATGGACTAAAAACTCTGAAACCGGAAGCCAAAATAAACATTTCTCCTCATAAGTTGTTTAATTCAGGTATTTTTCATAGTGACAGAAAACTGACTCATTCGCTCAGAGATGAGCTCATGCTATCAAAGAAAAAGAGTTTGGTTCTCTGGTCACTGAAGGTCTTCATGCCTAACGTGGCCATGACCTGGTTTCTGTTGGAGGATCCCAGTGGCTGCTACATAGAGAATGGCTTGGGATATGGGATAAGATGAGACTGGAAGAGAGGACAGTCTAGGGATGAAATGATAGAGGTTTGCAGAGAGTCAGTACTATTGGAAGCAAAGAAAAGAAAACAGACTCAAGATTTGTATGGTAGAAAAATGAAAAAAAAAATGTATTAGTGGATCAGATAGGTGAGCTACGAGGTAGATTAAGGTCCTTCCCTGGGGCAGCTGGGAGGCCACTTTGAGTTGTTGAAGACCGGCAAAGAAGCATATTTTAGAGTCAAAGCCTGAGTTTGGTTTCGGATGTGGGAAGTTTGAGGTGGCGGTGAGACACCCAGAAGTCAACTGGGTGTACAGGAATGGATCTGGAGCTCTGGGGAGAGACGCGGGCTGAAAATAGAAACCTGGAGCTCGTCAGCCTGTGGATAGTCTTCAAACTGTGGCAGTGGAGCAGGGAGCTCAGGGCAGCCTGGGCACTGAGGATGTAGCCAGGTGTCCTCCCTGCAGCTGAGTTCACTGCTTACCCACCGTACCTACAGAAGGGGCTTCTGGAATCCCCTCTCTCCTAGTAATCTTTGAGAGCTTTTACAAGCTGTCTTTTCCAACATACTTTAAGCTTCTCCAGGACATGTTTTAAAAGATTGGTTTTGAAATCTGAAGCATAGGAAAATCCTCATAATAATGGGAAGGGTGCAATCGTACAAACCCAAAATGGTTCCCAGTTGCCAGAGCATTTTCCAAGCTGCTCTGCCCACACAGGAGCCAAGATGGGACTCATCGGCAGGAGACCAGCCAGCTCTGTTCAGGGCAGAGGTGGATCATCTATCTAATAGCATCTGATATCAGCACCCGGATTTCCTGCCCCTCCTCTGAAAACCCTCCGCCCACCCCCAGCCACAGCAAGACTCTACACGAGGATCATGAGCCAGGCTAGAAGGGAGCCGGCACAGGAAGGAGCCACTGAAAGCAGCGGAGAGAGATTGATGTACAGAGCAGGGCCGTCCCCGGCATGTGTTCGCCATCTGTCAGGCGAAGGGAGCCCCGCCAGCCCTACATGGTTATTCAGAATTAAAAGAATATTCTTTAGTTTGACTGACACTCTGAACAGTGTCAGCCAAGACAGTTGGGCTCTGGGATCCAGATGGGATGGAGCCCCCCTCAGGGAGATGCCTCTGGAGGGCTGGGCCACCCAGGGGATGGGGGGGGGTCTCCAGGGCCCCCAGGAGAGTGTGGCTGGGCAGAGACAGGCAGGCCCAGGCCTGAGCGGGGACTTTTGTATGTAGCTGCACTTCAAAGACAAGGGCAAGCCTGGGAGAAGGTTTTCTTCACATGTCCCGGCCCTGCAGGGTCCTGTGAAGAACAGGGATGCCAGGCTTGCAGGGCGCCTCCTGCAACATTAGCTTCAAGCTTCTCCCTGAAAACATTTGTGTGTACACATGGGGCATGATCAGAAAATACAGTGTGTGTTTCAATAAAAAGTATTCCTTACAGTAAAAGACACATTGCCATTAATACCCCTCAAAATACCCCACTCACTTGGACCGCATCACACCCAACCTTCCTACCACGTGCTGAAGCGGCGCTGCTCCCCTTTGTGTCTTCTTGCGGCATTGTCATGGCTGCCTCCGCGTCCCGAATCACGGTCACTTCGACCTCCGGGAAGTCACATGGTGCTAGATCTGGTATATAAGATGGATAGGGATCCACCACTGTGTTTCTAAGAGCCAAGCCAGGCCTGGTGGCTCCGCCCTTAATCCCAACACTCAGAAGGCTGAGGTAGGAGGATTGCCGCAAATTCAAGGCCAGCCTGAATGACACACTGAGTTCAAGGCCAGCCTGAAGTATGTAGTAAGATTGTGTCTCAATCAATCCATCCATCAATCAGCAAATGGATGTCTGTTTTTAAGAGCCTGCTTTTCCAGTGGGTAGCACCTGGCAGCACCATTTGCTGAATGTTTTTTAATCACACTTCATAAAGCCGTGAGCCTTTGTTTTTAAACCCCTGAGACTTGGGGTCTGCGTTTTTTGGGTTTTTTGCAGGAAAACCCAGCTTCTCCTGACTGACTCCTCATCAGCTTGTCACCACCCTGCCGTCTTCACACGTGCTGCATGGTGTAAGAAGTCTCTATGGGCAGTTGGGAAAATGTCTTTGTAGCAACAAATTCAGAGTGAAAACTGGAGGAGATAGAATTAAAGTTTATTACTGTTATGGTTTGTGTCTAGATGTCCCCCCACAGCCTCATGCCACAGCCTCATAGGTGGGGCTTTTTTCAGAGGCGGCTGGATCTAGAGTGTGTGACACTGGGATTGATTCATGGTGCAGTACTAGGCTGAAGGGCACTAGGGTTAAGGGTGTGAGTGTTGCCCGCCCTGAGTAGCCTTGATAAGATAACAGGGGCAGAAAGACACCGTTAAGGTCCCTTCTTGCTTTTGCTACCTTGTGAGTACCATGAACTGTTTCTCCTCTGTGATGCCACCCTGCCTTGGAGCCAACAACTACGGACTTAAACCTCTACAAACTGTAAGCTAAATAAACTTTTCCTCCTTAATGTGGGTATCAGGTATTTCATCTCAGCAAGGAGAGAAAACTAAGACTATTATCATATTAGGCTTTCGCAACTAAGAACAGTACGAGGCCAGGGATCATACGAAGCTTGCTTAAGTGGCATTTTGTTTGGGAAAAGAAAGAAAGAAATTCTAGAGTTCCAGAAAAGTCCCAAACCTTCCCCAACAATGATGCCATATTTGAGAAGTTAGAGATCCAGGGTGAGGCCAGAATATGTTCCTGGATTACTCAAATGCCTCTTGGCTTTGCACACATGTGGGTTCCTTCTTCTCACACGGCTATACCTCTAACACTTCCGTCTTAGCGTTTGACCTAATCTCTAAAAATGGATTGATAAAAATCAAACTTTAACTGCAACACCTTTTGGTTAATGAAGAAAAAAGAATTCTGTTTCTTTGAATGTATTCTAAGCTCATCGTGAGAAGGCCGGACCAGGCTCCAGAGCCCTTGCTGAGAACGAGTTGCCTGGGTGGCTGGGATGGGTCCTCTTTCGTTCCCAGGACTTTTCCAGTGTGACTGCTAGAGACTCAACATGTTTCTAGCAATCTTCCCCTGAGATACCCACGGTGGCTTTGAAAACTGATTCTTGCACTTTCTACCCTGTCATTAGCTACCCAGAGCAGGCTCTCTTCATCTGAAAGGGAGCCCAGGAAGCCAGCGTCTGATTTAATGTTCAGCTCACAGCTCAGCAATCTTAACGGGAAGACGTCCCAGGCCACCGAGCACATGGCTGCCCACACAGGAACACACGCGGCTACGTACAGCCAGTGGCAGCCGTGTGTTCTGCCACAGGGAGATGGCTGTTCCAGGGAGACAAAGATGCTCACCCAGAGATGTGGGACGTCGGCCCACCTCAGGTGACTTTCTGTGGCAAAGGCGGGGCAGCCCGGGTGAGTGCCCAGAGCTCTGGAATAAGGAAATTCTTGCCTTGCATAAGACTGGTCTGAAGGCAAATCTTTTCATTTTTGCTTCCTTCAATGTCTTTTTCTTTACTTCCTTCCTTCTTCCTTCCTTCCCTTCCTTCTTTCTTTCTTTCTTTTCCTTCCCAGTATCAGTCTGAAACCAAACTTCCACTCCCATCTCTCTGGAAGACGCACTCCCCTGCACCCTCTGCCTCCCAGCTACCCTGGAATCTTGCCTTTTCTCCACAAGTAACCCCCAGTTTCATAGCAGAAAAAACAGCACTAATAACTAAGTCCAATGCGGCCTTTGAAAACAATTAATAGTAAACCAAAGGGGTCTCATAAAAATGTTCCCTATCACCACACCCTAAAATACGTGGTGAGACTGAAGCGCCTGTGAAAGCACCAGGGGAAGGGGACCTGGGAAACACTTTGGGTGTGCGAGGGGCAGCTGTGGTTCCCTTGGGAAAGGTGGCGCTCCTACAGCCTGGCTGGTCTCACATTGAGATCGCACTGCAGGTGGGGGCCTCCTTTGTAGCTCGAATTAGAGGGGCCTCAGGCATTCGTTCCCCACAGTTGCCTTTTGGGTCTTAAGTGTCTCTGAAAGGCTCATGTTGAAGACAGGCCCCAGTGGATGGTGCCACTGGTAGCAGGCGGAAACTTGAGGAGCTGGGGCCTAAGCAGAAGGAAGTTCAGCCACTTTGCAGGGCAGCCAGAGGGCCTCGGCCCTCTTCTCCCCTTTGTCTCCCAGGCACCATAAGCTAAACCATTTTCTCCTCTCTGTGTTTCACCAGTGGTCTGTTTCTCCGTCGCAGGCCTAAAAGCAACAGGGCCAAGCAAGATGTGATCAAAGGCACAGTGAATGTGGCTGCAAAGTGACATCCAGCAGAAGGGCAGACTCATAAAAACATGGCAGTGTGTCCTCACACACTTTAGTCACCAGAGCTGGCACCGTGTGATTCTGGCTCTGCCCCAAAGTCAAAATGGCCACAAAAGGTAAGCATTTTGAATCAACTCAGGGCATCAAAACAGCCATGACGGGGCAACTATGTTGCACTGAAACTCTGGGATCATGAGCCAAAATTAACCTTTCCTCCTTTAAGTTGATCTGTCTTAGGTATTTTATCACAGCAACAGAAAGCTGCCTAGCACCTATGCTCTGCCTTCTTATTAAAGCAGTGAGGCTTCAGGAACTTAAAGGAGGAGTCATCATTCCTATACTTGTGCACTCTCTGCCCCTGGGGCCCTTGGGTGCCTTGCTGAGTGACAGAACATGAACAGGAGTCAGCAGAAGGCCCCTAAACATGGGGATCACCTGGGGCTGAAGCAGTGGTAAGAAAACCTTCCCTTGAAATCGTTCACACCTGCTACTCGGACCTTTGTCACAGAAGGGTCATGTCTGCGAAGTCATGGCCTGGGTTTTACTACGTGTTTAGCCCCAGGAATCAAAACCCTTGACATGGGTTAAAGGCCAAATGAAAGGCCCTTAGAGGACACAGCCTAAGAGGGGCAGTAAATCCCAATGGGTGGAGATGTGTTATCTTAGGCAAATAATATCACTTTTCTTTTATCTTCTCTGTAAAATGGGCACAAGAGACTCACCCTCTACAGAGAGGGGTTCGGTGAGCTTTGCATTCTCAGGAGGTCGAGCCCCAGTGGAAGGATATCAGTCAGTCAAGGAAGGTAGCTTCTCACTGGCTTCTCCTGTGGCCAGTGTGAGCAGGTGGGGCCAGGTGGAGCTAGCAGCAACCCTCAGAGGCCCCTGGTGAAGGAAGAAAGGGGAGAATGGCTGCAAGGAGCCACTGGATGCCTGGTTGCTGGGAGGAAGGGGAACAGACTTAGCAGACATTGGCGTTCTGTTTCTTTGTTCACTCAGCCCTCGTCAGGACAATGTGATAATCAAACAGGACCTGGCCCTATGGTACTACTATTCCTATAATGCAATGAACTTCTTGAGTCCTGAACTACTCAGCATTTGAAGTTCATGACCCAGGAACTTTGTGGACTTTCCTTCTCTGCCAAGGCCCTCGAACCTTGCCTTTCCGTGCCTCTGAGTTTCCTCCAAGAGCCTCCAACCTCCTGAAAAAGCCTGCTCCCCTCGCGTCCTTCAGGAAAGTTACCTCTAGCAGTATAATACTCAGCATCGTATCCTCACTTTCTCAGAAGACTGGGAGCCTCGTGCAAAAGACCTCTGGGGTCTTGCCAAGTAGCCCAGATGGAGCTCGGTTCTCCATCAGATATTACCTTGGCCTGGAAAAAGGTTTGGCAGGATTTGGCAGGTAAGAGACAAAGGAAAGAGGACAAAGAAGAGGACAACCAAGATCTGAAGGACTCAGGGCTATCTCATAGCTTGGAGACATTCCTCCCGTGGCAAGTACCAGGACAATGTTCTTTTAGAATTGGTGACAGTAGATATTGTTGATTTGTTCTCAACCTCAGGAAAAGAGTGTCCAATATTTCATTTTTATGATAGATGTTACCCATATCACTTTCAAAAGAATCCTTTAACAGATTATGTAAGTCCTGACTTCATTGGAGAGTGGAGTTTACTTTAACCATATACAGGTATTTCATTTTATTTAACATTTTTAAGGATCTATTGTGATGATCCAATGATATATTTCTTTCTCCTTTATTTGATTAATACGATAATTGCATTGACTATTAAGCCAATCTTGCATTCCTAGGAAAAAAGCTCAGTATCCATGTTGACTTATTTTTGTTGCATACACAGTTGTATCCCATGTTGCTCCATAGTGATATACAGTTGCAAGTTTTCTTTCTTGCAGTGTCCTTCTGAGGTTTTGCCGTTCATGTTACCTGGCCTCATGAAATAAACTGTAAAGTGGTCCTTCATTCTCTACTCTCCAAAGAGTTCCTATAATTCTGATATTTTTCTTCCTTCAATAATTGGACCTTTTATTAATATTTGTGGAAATTTTAAAAATATGTCCACAAGTTATTTGGTACTCTTCCTTTCCAGAGGTGGAGCTTAATTCTCTTTCCCTTGACCATAGGCGTGGTCTTATGATTTTCTTCCATGGAGTGGAAGAAGTGATCATACGTCACTCCCAGCATTATAAAGTTAACTACCTCTCTGCTTCTCTCCACTCCTCGCTCTTCCTCCTCTTTATTTTCTTTCTCCCCTTCTTGCCTCCCCTCTCCCTTCTCTCCTCTGTCTCTGTCTGTCTGTCTGTCTCTTTAGAATTCATCTACCATGCTATTAGTAGCCTTGTGGCAAAGAACCAATGCCTGTGTCATCACCCATTGAGAAGTGGAGGCATCCAGGGGCTCTAAGGGTGAGACAGGGTGGCTCCCCCAGCCCAGCAAGCCCTGAAATGGGAAGCCCCGACAGTGAACTTAGCTGCGGCCTTGCAAGTGACCCTCCTGACCTTCAGCCAAAACCACCCAGCGAAGCCACTTCCAGCTCCTTGACCCTCAGGAAGTAAGTTTTTAAATTTTGGAGTAATTTGTGATGCAGAAAATGAAAGAAATACTGTTGCTGAGAATCACTTCTCCTAAACTCATCTCTTGCTTGTTCTCAGTCGAGCTTTAAGTTCTACAGGAACATGTCCTACATTATCTTCCTTTAAAAAGTACAAGACTAGCAAAATATGTCTGTTCTTGGAAGCTTAAAAATGTCTTTGTTTTGTCCCCACATTTGATTCACAGTATGGCTGTGTAGAAACACCTGGGTTTAAAAATTAATTTTGCTCAACCACAAAGGCATCCAGTCATGGTGGCGCACACCTGTAATTCCAACACTCTGGGAAGCTGAAGCAGGAAGACAGCAAGTTTGAGCCCAGTCTGGGCAACTTAGTGAATAAATGAGACCTTGTCTCAAAATAAAAATTTTTTAAAAAGGGGGGAGGCTAGAGATTAAACTCAGTGTGAAAGTCCTGGGATTAATCTCCAGTATCACTAAAAAACAAGAGTATGAGGGCATTGTATGACCACCTTGTATCTTCCAATGATGTTATGGGAAATTTAATGCCATGGTCTTCCTCATTCCATTATATGTCAGCGATTTTTCTTCTCTTTCTAGGAACTTCTGGGGTAGTATACTTGCCTTTGTCTCTTTGAGGTAATTTGAAAAAGAATGGAGGTTTATTTTGTTCATGATTCTGGAGACTGGAAAGCCAAAGAACGTGGCCCAGGCAACTGACTGGGGCTTTCTTGTTGCATGCCAGCATGGCGGAGGGATCACGTGGTAAGACAGGTGGGGACTCTGCCCGCATGAACTCTTTTGTCTCCCACCAGACCCACCTCCAAATACTGTGTGGCTTTAGCACTTAGGTTTCCAATACATTATCTTTGGTATGACACATTCAACCCATAGCGATGTTTATCCCTGGTATTATGAAATTTAGTCAGATATATTACAGTGACTGTGTTTCCAGTCATTGTGGGGGGCACCAATTCCTTTTGATCCAGAGAGGCACTATACATGGAAGGTTCTAGAATGATAGAAATGTTTTGTCTGTGTTTGTCCAGTGCAGCAGCCACTAGCTCCACATGTGCCTATGGAGCACTTGACATGTGACAAAGGAACTGACATTTTAATTTGCAAGTCATTTAATTTTTAATTTAGTGGCTACCATGTTGGATGGTGCAGATCTAGAAATTCATCCATAAGTTCTGGTGAGGCAATATTTTTTATTTGCCCTCTCTTCTCTAGTTCCATTTTTGGATTCTTCATTATTAGGTAATTGTGACTGATCCTCTGTCATATATTTTATTTCTTTTTTTTCCATCTCTGCCCTTCTTTTTCTCCTTTCCTTTGGTACCTTTTCTTTACTTTCTATTTTGACTTTTCTGTTGATATTTTATTTTGCTTGTTTTCTTTAAGTTTCAAAAACTCTTCTTACTGTCTTGTTGATTCTTTTTAAATGATCTTGTTCATGATATATGTATGCATTCGCTACCTTATCCTTTTAAGTTTTTTTTTTTAATTTACAGTTTATATGTCTTCTGTGAGTTTTCTCTTTCCTATAAGTTCCTTTCACTCTGTCAGGTCACTGGTGCCCTTCAAAGTCTGAAAATTCAGAGCCATTTGCTCATCTTTAAGGTTGAAGGAGCAAAAGTCTGACTGAAAGCTTTGTGCAGGCTCTGCTTCTCAGCCAGGGGAGCTTCCCTGAGTGCGATCAGATGGTGCACCAACTTCCTGCCTCAATGACAGGACCAGGAATCTCTTCCCTGGGGCACTGAGCTCCCCAAGAGGAGACTCCTTCAGTCTAGTGCCAGCAGGTCATGGGTGAGGCCACAGGTGTGTGTCTACCTCCTGATCTTCTGAGAACAAAGAAGGTGAAGAAAGCTGGATACTCCACCACTCGATATGAAGATGTTCACGCTCCCTTTAACCTCTCCTGCACATGCTGCCTGGTGTGCCCTAGTCTGGAGCAGACATGGCTCCATTTCCCTACAGACAACAGCCCAGCCTCCCTGGGGGAGAGGGTGCTAGCCGCCGGAGTGCAAGGCACCCTCCCTCAGCCTTCACCGACCCTTGGTTTTACTTCTCTCTTCTGTATCAGACCTGACAGGTTCTGGGGGGCAGGTGAGCTCTTCTCCTCTGCTCCCTTCTGCTACCATTTCGGATGGGCGTTTTGGACCTGCTCCATTGCTGCTGCTCTGGCTGCTTCCACCTACTTAAGGCTTCCTGAACCCCATCTTGAGTGGACACGTTGGGTTTTACCTTTGCATTTCCTTTATTGTCACCTCACTCAGTGTTTTTGAGGACTGGGAGATCAACTGAGGCAGTGAATCCACCACAGCTACAAAGATTTTTGTTATTTCAAGTCCAAGTCCCCTACACAGCTTCTGTCCAGCAGCCAGCCCCGTTTACCTGCCAAGGTCCCCCACTATTTATTCACTCCTGTGGACGTGACACTTGTTCCCAACTTCGTTCTCTGTTCCCGCTGCGTTCTTCACTTCATATTCCTTCCATACTTGGGTCTTATCGATTTGGCCTCAAATCCTACTGTCTCCAGGCATCCCTCAGTGACTGGTTCAATCCAAAACAAAATTCTTTTCTCAAAATTCTTTTGACATCTATACTTCCCACATACACTGTAACTCTATTTATGTATTCATTTGTTTAAGCATGCACGCATTCCTTTACTTGTTAGTTGGAAACTTACAAGTATTTTAGGTGGTCTATTAAGGCGCATAAGTGTAGCGATATGACAAACGTTACAAGAGTGTGGGGCAGAAAAGAGAAAGCCAGAGTACGGGTGCACATTGGAGCCAGGAAGGAGACAATATAGGGCCACAAACATCACACACTGAGTTCCCCACGTTCAGCGCACCTAAGACTCCGCTCCAAGTTTTCCGGCAGTCAACACAAGCCCGATGTTATATCCAGAAATGCATGTTCGACGTGACAGAATCTATCTGGGGACAGTTAGATCCTCCAAGCACTGCCTACTCCTAGGGAGAGAAATGGTTGTCCACACACTGAGTATTCTTATGAAGGTGACCTAGTTTTCTGTGATAAATCCCATCCTCAACTCTGCCATCTCAGATGTAAGGACGTGCGCTGCATGGGACTAGTGTGGAAGGGTCAGTGAGCTTTCCTAGGTAATATGCCCGAAGAAAACCGCCACACCCTGTCACCAAAAAGTACTTGAGATTTTTTCAGAAGCAAGGCACTGGGCCAGCAGCCTAACTTAGGAGAGATCTCTGACTGAAACATCAGCAGGGTCTTGTGGACAGAGCATAAGTCTTGAGTCCAGGAGCAGCTTATGGCTTTCACAGGAATCTTTCTTTGGTCTTTACGCAACTCTTTGGTTTCTCTACATCCTTCATTGTCAAATGAAGGAATGCCCTGCCCACAACTCAGACTAGTAATGAGAATCAACTGAGTTAATATCCAAGTGCTATACAAATTGTAAAACACTACGGTGGACCCTCACTGCCTACAGGTTCCATATCCATGGATTTAGCCAACATGGATCAGAAATATTTGAAAGAAAAAAATTCATTTGATCCCTAGCACTTAAAAAAAAAATCCAGAAAATTTCAAAAACCAGGACTTAAATTTGCTCCTCACCAACCACAACCTGGAATCCACATTAGTGTAGCGATGCGTGGCTGCAGCCTGCTGCGGCTCCCAGCACTTCGCAGACCTCAGCTTCTGCACTTACTCCCCTCGATTCTCAGCAGTGCCGCAGCGGCTGCATTTGTACTGAATGTACACAGACCTTCTTTGGGTCATTGTTCTCTAAAAAATACAGTAAAACAACTATTTATGTAGCATTTACATTGCATTCATTATTATAGATAATCCAGAGCTGATCTGAAGCATGTAAGAGGATGTGTACAGATTATGCAGAAATACAACACCATTTCATATAAGAGACTTGAACATCCACAGCTTTCAGTATACAGAGCGGGGCCCCGGGATTAATCTTCTGGGATGACTACATACAAATGCAATGTATTATTATCTTCTTATTGTCTGTGATTTCTCCTGCAGTTTGTATTACCCTTTCAGGGGGCTGGGGATATAGCTCTATGGAATAAGCACTTGCCTAGAAAGTGCAAGGTCCTGAGTTCAATCCCCTCAAGGTCCTGAGTTCAATCAAATTGCCAAAAAATGAGTAATTAAATAAAGTACCCTTTGAGCAGCTGTACTGTCAAATCTCCTATGTTTTGAAGATGCAGAAGGAATCACACACCCAACACACTACAAAGCTTCGGAATATGTCAGGCTGCACTGGGCCCTAAAATATAAGGTCATCTCCCAGCTTCAAGTACTCTGAATTTAAAACACAGAGCCTCACACAGCAGCGGAAGTGAAAGAGGACAGGGTGGCCCTGTGAGGCCCTGACCTCCACCACACTGGATGCCTGCAGGGACAACATGAGGTACGGAAAACAGCTTAAGAGGAGGAAAGGACCTGTGCAGGCATCAGGAGGGTAGTGGCCGAGCGCTTCAGAGTCCCGTCTTGGAGACTTTGTCTAAACAGGGACCGTGGTGATAAGTCAGGTGGACAGAGTCCTCTGTCATGTGTAACAGCTGTACCCGCGCCCTGCGCACACACACACCTGCAATGTAAAGGAGCTCCCCGGTTCAGTGGTCCCAGGGGTACTTGCAGCAGGCAAATAACAATAACAATGAATGGGATCCTGCTTTTGGTGGAGAAGGTTGAGCAAATTCTTTAAGTTTGGTTTAGAGCAGGATTGAGTGAAAGATGCTTTATGGAATCCTTGTTTAAAACTTTAGAATGGAAAGTCCTTGGTTTAGGATCTTTGTGGTGCCCAGGAGAAAAAACATTCTCGGAAATCCCTAGAGTAAAGGCCACTCCACTCTCAAACAGGCCGTACAAAGTGTCTCGGGTAGGGAGTAGGAGCCAGAGAAAGTCCTGTTTCCCATGACTTCCACGGGCCCAGCCCCACCCTACCTGTGGGGCACAGAGGCTTTCTAGCTCAGTGGGCACCATAGAGGCAGCAAAAGGCAAAGAGTACATGGCAAAACCCTCTTGGCTGTAGGGTACTTGGTCCTGGGACCAAAGGTCACCAGCATGAAAGCCTCAGTGTGGAGTCGCTGAGATTCCCACTGCTGTGGCTTGCTAAAATTTAAATCACCTACCTGGGGAAGATGCTGGAGGGAAAGTTTTTTTTTTTTAACCTGTTAAAACCATCAGAAAAAAAAAACCCTGATAATCATCAGACCAAGCCCAAATGAGGCCGAAACCTAGGAGATGTGCTGTGATTTGAAGCTCTTTAGCCCTCAGGCTTTTGCTAAGCTTGGCACATGGGAGCCCCGGTTTTCACAGCCTCCTGGAGCATCAGGGAGAACATGATGCCTAGGGACCACCCAAGGTGGGAAATCTGATAGAAAAGTGTGACCCATAAGGCTGACTCACCCTCCCCTCCCAAAAGACTGAAGAAAAGCTGCTCGAGCTCTGAGCAGAGCAGGGGAAAGGAAAACCATCCAGGGTAAGCCAAATCTGCAAAGCAGCCCTGACCCGCATTTGCAGCCAAATACACACAGCCTAGAGCTGTGAATAGAGCTAAAATGTTCCAGACGGAGGGTGGCCTCAGGTGGCAGGGGGAGTGCAGATGCTCGTGGAAGACTGTTCCCTTGTTCCCAGCCCTGACGAATACCCACACATCACCTAAGGACAGTGAGAGAGGCAATGAGCAGAAAATAAAACACACACATAGAAAAAGGTGACGCTGAGTGAGAATCAGCAGAAACAAAGGCCTGGACCCAGTCGCTAACGGGTTCCACTACAGAATGGCCACCACTGACTGCACAGCACCAAGACCCTGTAACATTTTAACCAAAGCAGAGCATTCAAGTGCAGCAGTGGCGAACCTATGGCACACATGCCACAGCTCGCTGTTTGTATCATTGAAAACTCCAAAAGGTTCGCCATCACTGAAATAGGGGATTGTCTTCAACATGCACAGCCCCAGTAGCTGGCTGGCTGAGATCTTCACTCCCTGAAATGTGAAGTTCCTGGGAAATTAAAGGATGCACTTGGAGCTACCGTTCTTTCCTCCCCTTGGGCCCTAGGTCTGCCTAAATTGTGAAAAAAGTCAACTGCCTTCCTTTTGCAGGTGGTCTTATCCATGGGTTCTACATCCACAGATTCAACCAAGCTCAGCTTGAAAATGCTCAGAATAAAACTGGGTCTGCACTGACCGTGCATATTTTTCTGGTTGGCGTTATTCCCTAGGCGCTATAGTATAACTACTTACATGGCATTCACATGGTGTTGGGTGTGATAAAGTCACCTAGAGACGAGTTCAGTTGTATGCAGATACTGTACGGGCATGTGATATAAGGACTCACTGAGCTTTCTGCTATCTGCCAGGACCTTGGAACCAGCCAAGAAGGAGAGAGCTGCCCAACAGAGTGTTTCCAGCTCCCGGCCCTTGTGCTGCTCTGTGAATAATCACCTCCTCCTCACACCTCCTCCTCACTGCTTTTCAGACCCTAAAATTTGGGGGTTCTGGAGGCGCATTGCCTTCTCAGAATGCTGCGCTTTCTGCTAATCCGAAGAGTGGCTAAAGATCGTCGAAAACTATTTCCGTCTGTTTCAGGGTCTTCACTCTCTTTTCCAAATAACCATTTTCCACCACACTAACAGCACCCAGGACCCTGTGAACTCCAACTCTCAGCCCGTGTCACTCGGAGGGACACCCACAGCGCCTCCACCTCCCAGAAGAAAGAAGGGCTCCCTGGCGTCCCGCCCCCGTCCGCTCCTCTCTGGTGCCAGCCCTCACTGTCTCCACGCTGGCCGTACACCCACGGGGACCTGAGCCTTAGGACCTCAGCCCTGACCTTGTGCTCGTACTGTGGCTCTCGCATAAGCAGCTGCTCAGTCCCTCTACCACAGCCCACCCCGAGGCGAGTCTGCACTGTGAGTCTCCCAAAGAGCCCCCCCTCTCTCCTGGTACCAGCCCTGCACTGTTACTCTGAGCACCACCCCCTTCCCCACTGTTAGTCAGTGAGGTTAAATTGAGCCTCAACTGCACTAGAGGTGGGCACATGGCCCGGGCTTTGCCCATAAGAGGACAGCCTCTCCCAGCCACACTGACTGGTCCAGGAGCAGAGGTGTGGTCCAACCTGGGCTGATCAGAGCCAAGTAACTTCAGCCCTGTCTTTCTTGCTGTGCTTCAGGAAAGAGCGATACGCTGCCTTTCCTTTAGGGGTTTCCAGCTGATAAGATCTAAATCAGTAGCAATTCTGACATTACTTTAAAAAAATACACAGCAGAGAGTTGGAGAGTTTAGGAAGCATTTAGTGAGCATGAGGCCCTAAATTCAATCCCCAGCATCCAATATAGTTTTTGCAAAAGGAAAGAAAGAATGAAATGAAAGATTTGGAGAAAGAGAGGGTTCCTCATGGTACCATTTGCTCTTCTGGGTGCAGTCTTAACTAGACAGTACTCCGGACAGCTCTGTTGTAGATGCAGGTGAAGTCCTTGCTCTTTCTCTTTGCTCCAGATTGAGTTGGATTTTTCTCACTTGCAACCTAATACACTCCAAATACGAGCCACCCCTGCGTCCCTCTTTCGCTCCTTAGTGTCACTCTTTCCTGCACCACCTGCGCCATGGGCTCTGCGCCAGCCAAATGAAGCTGCCTGGAACTGATGTCCTTCCAATCTAATGGAGCCCACAGCAGCAGTAGGCCCACGCCCATGCCACACCCCACTATCCATGCCCCACTGTCCTCTTCTTTGTCTTTAATGAGCTCGTAAGTGCAATGATCTTCTCCTTCAGATGTCCTGAGTCTTGCCGAGATATAGAGAGCCTTTCCCGGTCCTCATTGCTGCCCAGGAAGTTCACATTTGTAATCCCATGAAAAACTATTGGAATTCTAGTGAATTAATTCCAATCTACCACTTCTAATGCAAGCCATTAGAATGGCCAGAATAAAGACACTAGGGCATATTTGTAGTTATGGGGAACCGAGGGGCCCTAAGTCCAGCCACGATGATGGCCATCCGGAACAAAGGCCTCGACCCAAGGCCAAACCCAGGCTTTATTCATTCATGAAGAAGGGAGTGGCTAGAGGATGAGTGACCGTGAGAATCATGGGAAGTAGGTGACTGCTGTGAGCTGGGCTGAGTAGGGGGCCTGAAATCACCTCCGCAAATGCAGAGAGAAGCATATGCAGAGGGATGATCTGCGTAACACAACTGAGACAGTATCTAAGGTATCCGGGTCAGCGCTGCAGCTCTCATGTGTAATCTTTCAAGCCCCAGAAAGTCATAGCTTCTATCCTGAGGCACGACCCATCTCGCCTCGCCCTAGCTCACTTATGGGAACGACAGGGGTCCTATGAAACTCGCCTGCCATCTTCAAAGACTACCATCAGCGCCTCGGCTAGACCAATACGCATTGCTAACAGCCAATGGAAGAGATAAGGAAAAGTCCTAGCCAGCTCTGTACTATCAATATATGGAAATAGGGCCAGGCTTGGCCAAAATGGAGGCTTCACAGAGCTGTTGTTAAGTAGCCCATAGGGGATGCTCTGCTTTCAAGGGGAGTTGCCCAGGTGGCCCTCCACACCCAGAGGGAGGTCCCAAAGCACCAAACTCTGGAAGAGCTAAAAGGCTTTACCTGCTTACAGCTTCTTCCTCCACCCTCTTCTAGACCTAAAACATCCACAAGAATCACACGTTTGCTTCAGCAAAAGCCTGGAAGTGGTGGGCAGCAAGGCCGCACGTTAGCATATTCACCTGCCCAGTTGTGTCGGGGTTCTTAGCAGCCTTCCACAGGGAGCAGAGGCTCCAGGGCGGGGGAAAATCACCCTCACAGTGAAGTAGCAGTCACCTCCTAGTGAGGGGCTATGAGTGATTTCCCCCCCTTCCTCCTGACTGTATTTGTCAAATAACCTGAAGTATACAATGTGTGTGAGAAACAGAATTTTCCCCCAGTCTCCGGGTTACCTCACATAAGCTTCCATCACTTAAAGATGGCAGCTGCCACCCAAACAAGCAGTAAAATAACCAGTGTCCCCGCCTCCCAACAGGACGCTGTGCCCCTGTATGATCCTGGCCGGTCTAGGCATGAGGGAACATCAGGAAAGCCCACGCTCAGGGTCTTCCCATGGCGTGCCTGGCCTACATTCTCCAAAAATCCAAAAATGCCCGAGTCATGAGACAAGAGCAATCAAAGAGCTGTTCCCGAGCAGCAGGAGCTGTGAACGCAGCACCGGGCAAAGGTGTGGTCCAGAAACGGGACCTTAGAGATGCAGCCAGCCAAGATGGCTCAGGCCTGTAGCTAACAAGCTGTGTGTATCTGTGTTAAACTCCTGATGTGATCAAGAGATTGGAGTCATTTTTCTAAAAAATATAATCTGACCCATTTAGAGTGAAAGGGACATCAGACTGGATCCATACATACAATTGTGAAAACCTTTGTACAATTTTTGCACCGTTTTCAGCAGTTCCAAATCACTTCAAACTTAAATGTTGAAAAAGAAAATGGATATTAAATTTGAAATCTAAAAAAAAAATTTTTTTAGAAAGAAAATAAAAATAAATAAATAAAATTCATAGACTGTGCTATGAATCCCAGGGACAAATTTCCATTGTCAGCGCAACTCCTGACAGACAGCTGCAGAAGAAGAAGGGACAAAAGCAAAGCCCTGCTGAGCTGTCGGGAGTCCCAGGCACAAAGCACTGATAAGGCCTGCAGGTCACTGCGGGCAGCTGGGCCCCCCAGCTAGCAGGGAAGGGCAGGCACTGCCGGGGCTGAGCGGACACAAGCCAGAGCAGCGAGCGTTTCTTTAGAGACTTGCAGCTGGTGCACCCAGCCTGGGTGTGAGCTGCCCCTTGGCACTGCCCGGGCCCCTCCCAGAGCCCCTCCCAGAGAGGCCGGGACATGATGGCTGAGAGCTCCTTCAGAAGAAAGAATAAAGGCTAAACCTCTGCATTCGGTTCGAGTCAGCTCAGGAAATGGAGTAAAATCTCAACTTCACGCTTGGTAAAGAGATGAGCCACGAAAGCAGCTACTGACCTCCACCTGGGTGTCTCACCAAGTGCCAGGGTGGGGTGGGCCTTGGAAAGTGTGCGCTTTGTCAGCAGCGGGTGATGAGGCTTGGACACCGGCTTCTTCTAGGGCAAAGGACCGATTTCCCGAGACTCCCCTGGGAGTCTTTGCTTGCCAGGGTGGCACCACTGAGTGGGAGGTACCTCCATCCCTCCATCCCGCCATCCCTCATCCCTCATCCCTCCATCCTTCCATCCCGCCGTCCCTGGCGGTTAGGCCTGCGCAGACCTGACCAAGGATTACAAATATTGTGGCGGGGAGAGGCTGCGTCTGCAGACTTCCGCAGACTTCCTTCTGTTGTCACTCCCTAAACAACACAGTTGACAACTATTGACACTGCACTTTTTGCACCACATATTACAAGGAATCCAGAGATTATTTAAGCCTGTGTGGGGGCAAGTTTGATTATATGGGAGTGGAGGTCACGGGATCAGTCTGCGAGGGCACTGATGGTGCCAGTTTCTGCAAGCGCTGAGGGTCAGTTACGCTACCTTAAAACACTATCCAGTCTTGTTCAAGCAATGGCTGCAGCCAGGTCTCCCAAGGAACCTTGGAGTTGCAGGGCTTGGTGAGCGTGAAGAGAAGCTACGACAGAAGGGAGGAGTGCAGTTTCTCTCCCTCTGGCTCCCTCTGTCATTTTGGAGAGCACCCCTCTTTATCCAGCGCCCCCCCCACACACACACACAAACACACTTTCGCGGATATGTTAGATTCGAGTCTTTGCTGGACCTTGGTTGCGGATCCGCGCTCGTCCTCAGGTCCGCGGGGTCACATTGCCCTCTAGCGGCGGATTGTGGAAAGCACACGTTCCCGCGGGCCCCTCAAGGCACCGCAGCCTTCTGGAAGGTGGGGAGATAGATTGCGGTTCCGCTGTCCTCGGTTACATCAAGACTGGTCTGCGGGAGTCGCTGTGACTAAGAAGGACACGCCTTATGTGGAGATGGAGCCGCGGGACCCGGAAAACGTGCTGAAATTCTCTGCTTTCGGCCGCAAAGGGAGGAAATTAATTAAAACTCGTGCTGTTTGCTTCACAGGGCTGTTGTTAAGTAGCCCGTAGGGGATGTGTGGGACGTATGAAGTGTGATCAAAACCAGGGTGAACACTTATATTTTAAAAACTTATTATAGTAAAAAGATACTTTGCCGCTAAAATACTTCCCCTGGCTTTGAACATACTCATCACGTCGTTCTGGACACTTTCTGAAGCAGTTCTGAAAGTCCTCTTTCCTTTTTTGTGGTGTGTTTTAAAAATAATATGGTGAGGGGCTGGGGATATAGCTCAGTGGAATAAGCGCCTGCCTAGCAAGCACTGGGTCCTGAGTTCGATCCCCAGTACCGCAAAAAAAAAAATTAATAATAATAATAATATGGTGAATGCTGCTACCAAGTCCATTCAGTGGAAAAGCTGGTAAAACCAGACTGCGGCGTCCTCACCCACCTTACTCACTGGATCTGACACCGCGTGGCTTCTGGCCCTTCCCCAAAGTCAAAGTGACCGAGAAATGTAAATATTTCAAATCTACGCACATACAAGCTCAAGGTAACCACAACAGTGCAACTAAGACACTCGGGAAAGAGCACTTCCAGAGCTGCTTCAGAAAGTGGCAAGAAGGATGTGATAAGTGTGTTCAAAATAATAGGGAGTCTTTTGAAGTGGGCTTAATGACAATGTGTCTTGCAATATAGTACTTCTTAATTTAAACACACTGTATTTTCCAAACACGTTGTACAGAGTTTGCCCACTAGACACACACACACACACACACACACACACACACACAGGAACTGGCAGGAACCCAGGGACCAAATGGTCCTTCAGCTAATGGTCCTTCCACAGACCTTGTTTACTGAGATTCCCACTCCTCCCCAACTGTCTCATCGTAGTCTCCACAGAGTGGCCTCTCCCATGACATACCACCCTCTGCTCTGCACCTCTTGGCTTTGTTGTGTGAGGCTTCTGGCTTGCACAGCCTGTGCCCTGACAAAGGATCCTTCACACCCATTCATAAAACCCCACCACCTGACTCTTCCTTCCCATCTTCAAACTGTGAACAGAGGTACAATCAACCCTGTTCATCTTTTACACCCCGCCCTGGGGTTGACCCCTGGCTTATGTCTCTGTGAACAGAGACAATGCACTGTTTGCATAACATGTGCCTCAACTTTCTGTAGGATCTACCATGAGCCACATTTGAAGGTGACTGAGGCCAAAGACCCAGTTTCCAGTGTTCCTTCCAGGCAACTTGTGGAGGACCACCTGGACTACTCTCCTTGAAAGAAGAACAATTATCTCCATTTTGACTGAGCCTGGCCCTATTTCCATGTACTAATGTGTACAGAGCTCCCTAGGACATTTCCTTGCCCCTGCAATTGACTTTAAGCAATGCAAATTGGTCCAGTTGAGGCGCTGATGTGTAGTCTTCAAAGCAAAGTGAGAGGTCAGTATTAGCCCATCCCTGTCGCCCCCAAAAAGCATGTGTGAGCTGGGCAGGGTGGAGAGCTGTTTGTTGCTGGGATAGCGCCTCAAGACAAGAGGTTATGACTTCCAAGGGCATTAAAAAAAATACACATCACAGCTGAGACGCTGACCTCAAACCATCATATACTACCTCAACTGTGTCATGTAGATTATTCCTTCTGCGTGTCCCTCTCGCTGCGTATGGCAGAGGTGAGTTCAAGCCGTCTACATAGCCCAGCTCAGGGCACTCACCTACTTCCCACCACTCTCACAGTCACTCATCCCTGAGCCACTTCCTTCTTCACAAATTAATAAAACCCAGGTTTGGCCCTGGGTTGAGGCCTTTGTTCCAATTAGCCATCATCATAGTTGGACTTAGGACTCCTTGGCTCCCCTTAACTGCAAATATGCCTTAGTGTCTTTATTCTCACCATGGGCTGCACTGGAAGTGGTACATTGGAATTAACTTACTAGAATCCCAATAACTTTTCCATGGGATTACAAATATAAACTTTTTGGATCACAACGAGGACCAGGAAGGGCTCTCTATCGCAACTGCTTTTGTACTTTTCTTACACAGTAGGGCTACAGAGATAGCCTGAGCTGAGACCAGAGTTTTATGACTGTGAAGGATGCACCCAAGTCCCCTCCCCATGTGGGAAAAAGACTCCATCCAGGTGGCAGACAGGCCAAGCCCACAGGGACCTGAGGGCAAGCCCTGGGTATGACAGTCTACCTGCTTGCTGCCCCTAGAGGAGCATTATTTTTACTAGAGCATCTGCAGGTGGTTTTTAAATGCAGTAAGGAGCTGAGAAGACCGGCTGGCTCTTCTCAGCCTCTCCGGAACAAGACTGGGCCCCTCCAGGTTGTGTGTTCAACTCACTCCTGATAAAAGATTCTGATTCCTCTAAGATTACTTTTTCTAGATCCCATTCTTACTGTACCTTATTGACTCACAGCGAAAAAAAAAAAAGTTCACCAAGAATAGAAAGCTTTTAGAGTTGGATCAGAATTGCTAGACTGGGGTCCCAGGAAGGCCAAGCCTTACTTAACAAATCTGATGATCTCCAAAGAGACACCCAAAGAGAGAGTCCAGTGTAGTCCTAACCCATAGCAAAAGGAGGTGCACTATTTCCTCAGGGGTATTTTTCCATTCCACAGAAATATATTTGTTGAGCATGTGCTGCAAGAACATAGTGCCCTGTGTAGGTAGTAAATCTGTGTGGGCTCAGTTCCTGCCCTTTGGAAGAAATAAACCAAGAGCATAAATGTCTATGTTACAGAGCAGAAAGAAAAGGGAAGTGCACTAGTTACCCTCGCATTACTGAGACAAAATACCCCACACCCACAACTGAAAGTAAGACAGGTTTATTCCACTTAGTTTCCAGTGGGTACAGCCCATGGATGACTGGTTTTAAGGCCAAAACAGTATGGTAGAAGAGCCTGGCAGCAAAAGGGTGCTCATCTCATGGCAAACAGGCAGCAGAGAGAGAAGGATAAGTGCACTGGTGAATACATTGTCCCCTTGATCTAATCACCTTCCAGAAGCCCTGCCTCTGAATACATGAGACATGTGAGGGGCATGTTAGATTCGAATCATAACAGGAAGGGAGACAGCATCTGTTGGGTGCTGGTCATGGGCCAGGCACGGCTGCTGTGTCTGCCGCATGATCTCACCACAGACTCCAGGGCTGCGCTCTTTTACACTCATTTTGCAGAGAAGAAAAGTAGTATAAAAACTCAGTAGTATTTAAAATATGTATGTACCCAACTCTAAACCACACATCCTTGGCTTGTGTCAAGCAAAGGAGGTACAGGTGGTGAGAAGTTGCAGAAAGAGAGAGAGAATTTGAGACAGGCCTTGATATTAAGGTCTCAGTTGACATGGATGTTGATGGCATTCCAGGAAGGGGAAATGGCAGCGTCACAGCTCATGTGCATGTGAGGAGGTGCCCTGTCTCAGCCAGGGATACAGCATGGTGCACCCCGCCACAGCCCCTGCCACCACCCCCCTCCAGCCTTAGTCCCACTGGCTGGGGTCCCTCACAGGACTGCCCATGATGGTGAAAGACCAGTGTGGAACCTGTTGCTTCTGTATTCTTTAGTCCTTAAGGTGTGAAGCAATGGGAACTCTCATACACTACTGGTGGGAAGGTAAGATGGTCTAACCATTTGGGAGAACAGTCTGTCTGCTTCAGATGCTAAACATATGGCTACTTACACTTCTCTGAAGAAGTACAGATGGCCAATAAGTACATTAAAAAATATTCATCATCTCTGGCTACTAGAGAAATGCAAATTAAACAACACTGACCTTTCTCCCATACTCCAGGAAGAACAGCCATCATCAAGCACTCAAAACACAGCACATGGTGGTGAGGCTGTGGGGGAAAAGGAACTCTTCTGCGCTGTGGGTGAGAGTGTGGACTCGTGCAACCACTATGGAAATCAACACGGTGATTCCTCAAAAACCTAAAATGAAAAATTCCATTTGATTCAGCTGTCCCCTTGTAGGCGTCTTCATGAAAGAGGTAAAGACATCACATTAGAGTGATGTAGCATGTAGCCCCATGTCAGGCGGCACAGCTCATAACAGCTAAATCTTGGGAACAGCGTGTATGTCCATCACTAGATAAATGGGAAAGGAGAATGTGACGTGCTATATGTATGTATATAATCATATAATACATTATCTACACATATATAATATATACATGATACAGTACATCATGCACATTATATTATATGATGCAGCCATAAAGAAGAATAAATTGGAGTTATTTGTAGGAAAATGGACGCACCTTGAGACCATAATACTTAGTGAGATGCATCAGACTCAGTTTAAATGTTGCATGGTTCCTCTTATACTTTCTTACATATAAAGTGTAAATAAGTTAAAGAACAAATAAAATATAGATAAGAGGAAGCACAGAAATAGATGTTTTGCAAATTTGCAGGGGATCAGAAATGGATGGAAGAAGAGGGACTGGAGGGGGAGGGGAAGAAAAAGCGTTACGATGTGATATGTGTGCCCACAGCTCCCCATGACGAATGCAATCGCCACCTACTGCAAACACGCATAGTAAAAACGAAGTTAAACATATACCTCCCACATGACCCACACACTCTTTCTTGTAAGGAAATTAAAATCCCCGTTCATACAAAGAACCGACCATGGCTGCTTGTAACAGCTCCATTCATAGATGCCCCAAATGTCCACCAGTGCGAGAATGGGTAAACCAGCCACTCCGTGGACCACGACGCAAGAGTAAAAGGAACAAGCTATCAGTACACGCGACAACATGGATGAATCTCACAATAAGTGTGTTGAATAAGAGAAGACAGACCGAAAAGACCGTATGTGATTCTGTTTATATGAATTTCTGGAAAACACAGATGTATCTATAGTGACAGAAGCAGACAACTGCTTACCTGAGTTTGAGATAGGGCAGAAGAGATGGGTTGCAAAGGACATATGAAAAGTTAGGATGAGGGATAGTGATCAATATTGTTTTCATTTTGATTGATTATGGTAGTGGCTTCAAAAAAGTAATCAAATTTCACAACTTTATTATATACAAGTGAATTGTATATCATTAAAGCAATGCTATCCTCCAGTAAAACTATTAAAAGGTTCCTTCAAGTGGCGAGTAGAGCTTGCAAATTATATTTTTAACATGTCCTAATGATTGTAAGGGACAGTTAGACAGATTAGTGGTTAGGACAACCAAAGGGGGGAGGAAAGCAGCCCAAAGTCCACACCCCCCTCTGCCCTCTGCACCCAAGCATTCTTAGAAAGGCTCAGGGACCAGCCGCGTATTATTCTGTCCTCCTACGATCAACACCAAGCAATGGAAAGCAGGGGCGGTTTAGAAACATCAACCACTCACACGTCTGCCCTGCCCTCTGAGCCAGTAAGCACTATCTAAGCAAAATGGTCCCCTGACCTCCACCTAGATGACTCTCCCCCAAGCTCTCTTCAATAGAAATTCTAAGCCATAAAGTCTGTTCTCCTTAAGAATCTGCTCCTGCCTTGCTCAGTGACTGACACTCTTATTGCTCATCTGTACACACTCCTTCATCACCATAAGTTCAAGAAATTCCTCCATGTGCTGATGCCAACCATACTGATGCACTCTGTCTGAAGAGGATCCCATTCGCCATCACCAGGGGTCATACCTGGATCTTGCAGATGGCCCCAGTCACTGAGAACAGCCTTCTCTTTTGGGGTGGTCTCATTCAACACCCGCATCATCACAGGGCTGAACTCGATTCTAACTCTTGGAGTAGAACCCTTGCCCTCTGCTTAGCTTCTCCAAGCTTTGGTTTTCTGCTCTATGTAGTTAGCATGGCATTTCCTTGGGGCTGGCCTCCCCCAAAGACTTGATGCCCCTGGCCTAGCAGCTCATCTCTTAACATATTAACAGTGCCTTAGTGGCTCTGTGTGATTATTGTGGAAGGAAAAAGGAGTTTGGAATCAGGTCATGTTAATCAGTCCTATTCTGGACACCACCTCCCAGCCAGTAGCCTTTGAACGAATTCCGCAACATACCCTATCAGGGATAGGGAGCAGACTTCACTGGAAGCTTTAGTCAGCACAGGCTGCTATGAGGAAACACCACAGACTCCATAGATCAAACAGTGGAAATTTCATCTGTTATAGCACTAGAGGATACAAGTCCAGGAGCAAGATGTTTCTTCAGAACTTTTCTCCTTGGTTCACAAACCACTGGGTCCTGTCGTGGCCCTGTCTCCGTGTGCACACATAGCTGGTGTCTGCGGGTGTGTGTCCAAACATCCTCCCCTTAGAAGGATGTCAGGCCTGACCTCAGACTGACCTGAGAGAGATCTGAGAGACTCCATGCTTCCCCTTGTAAACAATGGGAAACAATAGATTTCTCCGGTAAACAAGAAGTAAGGGCAATAAAGAAATTTAACACCAGACCTGTGATGCAATCCTGCTGATCATCCTTACAGTTGTGAACTCAACATTCTATCCAGATTCTCTGAGGCTCTTTGAAGTTCCAATCTAATGCAAAAATCCTGCATAGACTGTTTCCCCTCCAGATAGCTGCTGATATCACTCTATGCCTACCTGCCTATAGGTAGACAAGTAAAACCTGGTCCTTCCCACAGCCTTGGTCTCCTCACACCTGTTTGCCTGACAAGGACACGAGCCATGCTGGATTGGGGCCTACTCTGACAGCCTTATTTTCACTTCCTCTCTGCTTTAAGGACCTTCTCTCCTAGTATGGCTTTATTCTGAGGTACTGGAGGTTAGGATTTTAGCATATGAAGTCTGAGAGAAACACAGTTCAGTCCATAATACTGGGAAGACTTAATAGGAAAGATCCACAAGAAAAAGTACACACTTTGCACGCAAGACAGGTTCGAAGGCCTGGGCTCTCTACAGGAGACTTGACATGGACTTACATCCAAGGGAAGGTCTCCAGCCCTCACAGGGTCCTCTGTTATAGACGCAGCAGCAAGAGTAACCAGGTCAGGATGACAAGCCACATGGACACCAGTCTGCAGTTCATAGAAATTATCTGACAGCCATCACCCCACACTTAGAGGTCCTGAGAGCCCTGCGGCTGCCCTTCCAGCTGCTGCAGGGGGCAAAGCCAGGAAGCGGGTACCATGGACACTGAACTCAGCACAGCACACCTGGCTGTGAAAGGCAGGATCCCTAGAGCTCATTGTCCAGGTAAAGCAGAGCAGAGTCCCAGGGTCATTTAGAACAGTTGTGATGGCAAAAGAAAGTGGAAGACCCAGGGATGAAAAAGGCCTGTCTCTAGCCTAAGTTAAAGTCCCCATGGATAAGGTTGGAAGAATCCTGTGAATCTTTGTTTTATTTTCCACTGGAGACCTCATAAACTTGAGTGCGAGTATTTAAATGGCAATGATAACTAATAGCACCTACTGGGTGCTCATGCAATGTCTCATACTGCCCCAAGCTCTTTAAATGCATGAAGTCTCATGGAGTCCAGAGATGCTCTCTCTTCTGCGCACAGACCTGGATGCTCAGGCTCCCCGAATGCCCTGGTACTGCCCAGCTCGGCCCACAGCGGAGGCAGAGCACCTGACAGCCAGCTGCTGGCAGGAAGTGTGGATGTGTGGGTTGAGAGTAGTGAGGAGGTCCTGATGGCTGCAGCCAGTGAACTGGTTGGAGGCAGGCAAAGCCAGCTCCTTACTACTAGGGCAGGAGCCTGTGGAAGTTCTCCTCCACAGACCACCCTAGGAACTCTTGTACTCATTACATTTCAAAGCCATCCTGGCAAATTCTGTCTCTCGAGTGGCTCCCAGTCAGATGTCCCATTTTTTTCCCCAGAACCTTACAAGTTCAACATTCATGGTTTGAAACACAATTTGGGCTTGCGTGCATATTTGTTCCTGTTCATTTGTCTATTTTTAAAACAAGAAGAAGAAAAGTTCAATTGTACCTTATCTGTCCAAACAAATTTGCAGCCTTGATATTTTTAACATTGAGATTTGGATGCTGACTGGAGATTTCCTGGTGTCTTATTGCTAAAAAGCTGAGTTGCTTCATACTTCCTTTTTAAACATTTCCCTTAATCCCACAGTCTGGGCAAGGCAGAGTCCCTAAGCACTACAAATGCCTGCACTCCTCTGCTAGAACAGCGCTCTCTAAGCCCAGCTGAAACACAATCAATTGGAATGAAACAATAGGACCCATTAAATGTAGACACCGTCTATCTAAACCAGTAGTCTATGCGTTAAGTAACTGTCCAACAAGCACGGAGAAATTAAACAGAAGAAAAAAGGGAAATGTGGAGTCAGTAGCTATGGAATAAGCTCTAAGAATTGTCTCTTAAAAATGTGTTGACCCAGGCAGTTTTAGAGACAGCCCTCAAGGAACTGAATGGCTTTGCTATTTAAACTGTGCTGCAGGATGGGAACAAATGGAAGACTTCTAATTCCTTCACTGAGCTTCTGGAAAAATAAGTGTTCTGGAGCAGCCAATGACGGGGAAGAAAACAGGGTATGGTGTCATGAGGTCACACAAAGAAAGCAGTCCAGGAAGAGTCAAAGGGTGAAAACTAAAGTAAAAACCAAAAAGTGAGGCTGGGTTTTGGCAACCTAAGGGTCACCTTCAATCTTGACATGCACAGTCTGTGTGGAGAGAGTGAAGACAGAAACTGACCAGGGTGGGCTGAGGGAACAACACGAAGTGAGAAAGGTGAGATCATGACAGAGGAAAACTCCAGAAGCCTCCTAAAGAGGAGCTGAGAGGAAGTAGCAGCTCCAGGATGATATAGAGAAAAAGAAATTTTTAAAATAGGGCATACTAGAACTTGTTTGGATACAGGTAAGAATGGTCTAGAAGGAGGAGCCAAACTGATCTGGAAATTATGGTTTGCATAAAGACATGACTATAAAGACATTTGTTGAAATACTGTTTATAATAGCAAAATATAGGAAACAATCTAAATACCCAACAGGAGCATTGGCTAAGTATACCAGAATATCATGTGGTCACTAAAAGCCATGTTTTATACCCACAGATACCCATTATTTAGTGCTAAAGCCTGAATATACCTCCCTGAGATAAAGAACAAGGCAAGAATTTCTGCTCTTGTCACTCCTATTCAACATATTGCAAGTCCTAGCCAGTGCAATAAGACAAGAAAAAGAAAAGATGTTCAGATTGGAAAAGAAGAAGTACAACTGTCCTTACTTTCTGAAGACATAAGTGTCCACATAAAATATTCTAAGGGATCTATAAAACAAAACAGATCTCCTAGAACTAACTCATTTAGCAAAACTACAGGATGCAAAGTCTGTATGCAAAAATCAATTGTATTTCTATAAATTACCAGTACACAATTGGAAACTGGAGCTAAACATACAATACTGCTCATAATTTTTGTGAAAAGATTTTTACCAAAATCCAAGCACAATTCTTTGTAGATACAGATGAGCTAAATTTAAAATTTAGATGGAAAAAGCAAAGTATCTAAATGACTCAAACAATTTTGAGAAATAATAAAATAGGAAGAATTGTACACATAATTTTAAGAATTGCTACTGCCACAGTCATGAAATAATATGGTATTAACAGAGTTATAGAGACATAAATCAATGAAACAGAATAGATGGTTCAGAAATAGACCCAGATACATGGCCAGTTGATTTTTGATAAAGATGCAACACAGTTCCAAAGAGGGACGATCATTTCAACAAGTGGTGTTTGAATGATTGAACATGAACTTGAGCCTATTCTTTATATATTGTACAAAATGTAACTGAAGCAGGATCATAGATCTAAGGGTGAAATACAAAACTTTCAGAGGAAAACATGACAAAAATTCTTTGCGACCTAAGGTTAGTCACAGAATTTGTGGATATGATGCCAAAGACAAATCCATAGAAAAATATATTGATCAACTGGACCTCATCAAAGCTAAAAACATTTGCTCTGCAAGACTATTGAAAGGATAAGACAAGTAACAGATTAGGAAAAGAAATCTTTTGAAAATAATATCTGACAAAGGACTTATATGCAAAATATATAGAGAACTCTTTAAACTCTACACTAAAACAAAAATCCAATTAGAAGATGGTCAAATAATTAAAGAGGCACTTCACTAAAGATGTGTGGGTGGCAAAAAAAGAAATCTCATGAAAAGATGTTCATTGTCAAACATTTGTACTCAATAGCAGTACCTCTACACTAGATCAAAAAAGACAATGAAGTTACTACAAATTTATTGGAACACTCACTGTTGGAACCCTGAGTTGCCATGGAAGATGACCTGTATACTGTGGCCAAGTCTAAGCCACATGGAGAGCCCTCAGTTGACATTACCAGCTAGCCAGCATCACTAACCATCAGTTGCTAGACATGCAAACAACAGGAACTCTAGATGATTTCAGTCCCCAGCCACTGTCCCCCCATCCATCCAGGGTTTAAGCTGAGGTGCCACATACCTTAAACCTGACACAAGTCTTTTCCAGCATCTCCTGCCTAAATTCATAACCTGCAGAATCTATGAACAAATGAAATAGTTCCTTTAAGATGTGTATTAACTAGCAGGAGTAACCAGAAAACACTGACTCTTTGTCTGAAAAACACAGTGAGCTGCTGATCCATGAGGGTGCTACTAGACATCTGCTATCAAAGATAAAGTTACTCTCTGCTATGTCCACATTCCTTTCTATCAATCAAGTGATGTGCTTATAAAGAGGTATTTTGTTGCCTGCAAACCTGTCCATATCAGTTCTACTTATCATTATAATTACAAGATAAATTTTAAAAATATAAACCAAAGAAATGTTATCATGAAAGGAAAATAAGTTGTTGTCATTATTATTAAGAAAACAAGAGTAAATGCTTTGGAAATACTCAACAAGGGTGTCATAGTATGTTTTCTACTACTGTAACAAAATACTTGAGATCCAGCAATTTATAAATAATAGAAGGTTATTTATTTATTTATTTAGAATAGAAGCTTATAATCCTTGGAGGCTGGAAATTCCAAGAGCATGGTTTTGGCATCTGCTTGACATCAGGTGAGCAACATCTTGCTACATCATAACATGGCAGAGAGCATTACAAGCCTGAGAAAGCTCAGTTACAATGAAGCTACTCCCTCAACAACCCATTAATCCACAAGTGTGTTCATCCAATCAAGAGAGCAGAGCCCTTGGGATCCAACCACCTCCCAAAGTCTCACTTCCAAATATCATGACTTTGGGGTTTTGTTTCTAACATATGAATTCCAGGAATCACATCCAAACCATAGCAAAGGACAAATAAATAAAAGCTATTATTATAGAAGTAAGTGTGGACAAGATAACTATAAAAGATTATTGAGGAAATTCTTAAAAATCCAAAAGGATTCGGTGTTCGGATTGCTTAATATCATTACATTGTCATTCCATTAAAGGAACAAAACCTGTAGCTGCTGCATTCCGTGGGTGTGGTGTATGTAAGAAAGACAGGCTGTGATTCCAATCAGTGAACCCATACTGAAAGGAAAAGACTTGGCCCTACATCAAAAGACTGGCATACAAATATACTTTTGTATGCTTTAAGTTAAAATAAAGTGTTTAATACACCAACCCTTTGACCCGGTAAATCCACTCCCGAGTATAAACCTAAGAGAAATGAAAACATATGTCCACAAAAATACTTAGGCAAAAATGTTCACAGCAGCATTACTCATGATATCCCATACTTGAAAACCAAATATCCATCAACAGGAGAATGGATAAACAGATTGTGCTATATCCCTATGTGAAATAATACTATTTGGAAATAAGGGATGATTACTACAACATAGATAAATCTCACAGACATGCTGCTGATTTTAAAAAAGCCAGACACACAAGGCCCACAGCGTATGATTTCAGTTATATTAAAATCTAGTACTATTAATCTATAGTGCGGCAACTCCAGAAACTTTCTGGGGTGATAGAAATGTTTGGTACGATGATAGGGTGTGTCTATTGATCCCAACAATAGATTTGAGATTTTGTGTTTAAGTAAATGTAAATTTCACCCAAACAAAATAGATTGTAAAATCTCCAATGGGGAATGGGCAGAAGATGGAGGTTCAGATAAACAAGAATGTCAGGACACTGGTAACCGCTAAAATGGGGTGCTGGGCACATGAGGTTACACTAGACTATTCTGATAACTTTGTCTGTGCTTGAGATTTTTCACAATAATTTCTGAAGTGCTTAATTTTTGTATGTGTTTGAGCAGGGGGCTATCGTCCGTGAGTCCCAGCTTCAGTCAGTCCTTGTGATGAACTGACCAGCTCCTGGCTCCAGCTACGGTTCTGGCCACACGGGTGCCCAAGTGCTGTCCTCCAAAGCACTGAACTGTACCCATGACCTAGGTGAGCTTTTCAAACCACAGCTATGACCAAGCACCACTGCTCTATGCCACACATTTGAACCTTCACAAATACTTGTTTTACAATTGCAGCCTCATTACAGCATGAACTGGAAGGCAAGGAGATAGAAAAGCAAAACAAATTTTGTTATCAGAGAGAGCTGAAGTCAAATATCAGGTCTACTTTTAATCTTCCTAAAGCTTAATGCCCGTGAACTTCCATACCCTTATCTTAAAGGGTGGGAAAATACTGTGCAAAGGCTGCTTTGTCTTCCTGTATCTGTTAACCTCTTTCACAGAAGCCTACTTTATAGTAGGGTTAGGATTAGGGCAAACAGCCCAACGGCGTCTCCCACAGACCACGAGAGGGCAGTAGTGAGTCAAGCGTGCTTGACCCAGAACTCACCACCTGCACCAGCAGGGTGGATAAACTGCTGTGCAGTGAGGTTGTTTGACCTCAGAACCAGACAGAGCTGATTAAAATCATGCCAGGACCAAACACTAGTGTCAGAAATCTTTGAAATGGGGCACTCTGTTCCTATCCCCAAGAACAAGACGGGAAGAAAAGGATGACAGCCCAAGGACCTGTTCCATTTTCCTGCTCCCGGGCCTGTCCCAGGGACTTTTCACATCTGGCTCCGTAGGAGGTTGCACAGATGGAAGGATGGGAGGATGTAGAATGAACCCTCCATCACAATGGGGAGCCTCGGATGATAGTTCCTGGGATCCCAAGACCTCCCCAGGTAGGACACTCAGGAAGAAAACAGGAAGCCAGTACTCTTCCACGAAACACAAGTGAAATGTGGCAGAGCTCCCTGCTCCTGAATGCTTCCAGACCATGGTAAATTTGGAAAGCAGTCAGTGTTGAAATCCAGACACATAAGCCTGGCTGCAGAACTCTGATTCCTCCCCTTGTCTCCATGATACACGAAAATGAAGACTAGAGTTATGTTAGCCAGGCTTCCATCAGTACAACAATATCCCTGAGACAATCAAGTTGTAAGGGGAAAGATCTGCTTTGTCTCACGAAGAGGTCGCTGATGATCAGCTGGCCTCATTGCTTTGGGCCTCTGTGAAGCCATATGCTATGGCAGGAGCACACGATCACAGAGGAAGCAGCTCACTTCGTGGCTTCTAGGAAGCAAAGGGAGAGAGGGGAAGAGACCAGCATACCCCAATCCCCATCAAGGTCATGCTCCCCAGTGCCGTGATTTCCTCCCTCTAGTTCTTACCTCTTAAATGCTCCATAGGCTGAGGACTGAGCCTTTAACACACGTGCCTTTGGGGATACTTACCCAAGACTTAGCTGAGATATAATGCTTCTCTTTTCCCATCAGTTCTGATGACATTGGCTTAACCAGACTGGTAGGGCTCCAGGGTGGTAGTTCAGCCAAGGTATGTAGGAAGGAGATGACCCCAAACAAAATCCCAGCCTTTCACCTCCTTGGTCAGGTGACTCTGCACAAGTTAGTTCACTTTTTTGTACCTTGGTTTCC
Source organism: Dinomys branickii (assembly GCA_004027595.1). Classification (NCBI taxonomy): domain Eukaryota; kingdom Metazoa; phylum Chordata; class Mammalia; order Rodentia; family Dinomyidae; genus Dinomys; species Dinomys branickii. The sequence goes on from PVLD010015890.1 coordinate 32,845, forward strand.
TCGTCGATGAAATGAAGACAGTAATAATAGCACCTGTTCTTAAGTTATCATGAGGTTTTGCATAGTCCTGACTATTCCTTGAGTACAACGAAGGTTAGCTATTACCTAATGCTAGAAGGGACAGGGATAAAGATCTTAAAATGCAAAGCTTTCATGAGCTAGTCCAACACATTGAAAACTTTACTATGAAGAAATTTTCTTAAAAGACTTTCAAGAAGTTTGTTGGATAATCACTCAAATCAGTGGAAGATTAATATATTAGAAAAACTCCTGTCACACAACTAAAAGTTATCTCTAAATATCTGCCCCTGTTTACACTGAAGTACATCGTTTTTCTTACCTAAGCTACCTAAAGATGGAAGCTATTCCTCAAAAGCAAATTGATCAAAGCTTTATACAGAGGTTTTCAGAAGTACAATGTCTGCACTTATATAGTTGCTTCACGACTAGTTGTGTTCACCATTTTTTTGCTGTTGTTGGGACAAAATATCCAAGAATAACAACTTCAAAGAGAAAAATATTTATCTTGGATCACAGTGTCAGAAGTTTCAGTCCATGGTCATTTGGTTCTCTTGCTTCAACACCTGCGGTGAGGAAGAAACATCATGGCAGAGGACATGATCACCTCAAGGCCGTCATGCTGCAGAGCAAGAGAAAAAGAACCAGAGAGAAAGGGACTGGTACAAAATATATACTTCAAAGCCATACCCCTTGTGAGCTGCTTCATCCAAGTAGGCCCCTCCTCCTAAGAACCCTGCGGAGCTATGAACTCAGTGGACTAATCCGCTGATGAAATTAGAACCTTCATGATCCAGCCCAAATACTCAAAATACTCCCAAAATGCCCAGCTCTAAATAATGTTGCATGGAAGACCTAGCCCCCAAACCCATGAGCCTTGGAGGGACCTATCACACTCAAACCATAACATTAGTTGAAAGGCCAAGTAATTCATCCCAACTAATTAGGATGGGACTGAATTGCCCTCTAAAGCTACGACAACTTCCCGGGGCTTTGCAGAACCAGTCCGAAATAACGATCAGTCAGACCACTGCCTGACCAAGATTGCCTGCTCTCCCAGCTATGCAAAGCCCCAACCTCTTTCTTTGTCCCTCTTTTCTCTAAAACCTCTCAGAAATCCCTTCAGCCCCTCAAAGATAGCTCTTAGGTCGCTAGGCCTTTTTCTGTTCTTCCCAGAGTGGCCACGCAGATGAAGGTCCTCTTCCACCTTCACCGCTGTTGTCTCTTTAGAATCTCAGGATGAGTGTTTGGGCCTGGTCTATTGGGACCCCTGAAGCCTTTGTCCCAAAACTCCAATGATAGGAGCTCCATCCAGCAGCCCCAGCTGGGTCCCAGCCAATGAGCCCCTACCCCTCAGTGGTGGGACACATAAGGACAAACAGTCCAGAAGACCCTGGGCCCAGAGCTGAGCATATTGCGCCGTACACTCCAGTCCCCCAAGAGATAGGGACCTATGATGCCTCATTTCTGCAGCTATCAACTCCTGCATTAGGGCAATTGTTTTCATGCTACTTCTAGTAACACACTATTTAACTTTTACAAACACAGTCTCACATAGAACCCCAAGTACACATAAAATAAGGCCGGTGCTATATTTATTGCAATGGTGGAAGGGGGCAGAAGCTGGCCCCTACTCTTTTCCCTATCCAGTTTCCCGAGTCTCCAAGGAACCCTATTTGAGAATCTGAGCATGTTCTCCAACAGTGGTGGCGAACTTATGGCACATGGGCCTCAGTGGGCAGACAGAGCCCTCTCTGTGGGCACACAAGCCAAGTGGCCCCAGCAGCCAAGAAGAGGGTAGCAGTTGTTTTTTCTAAGCTGAAACCTCAGTATTCAGATCTCATTGCAGTGTTGGCATTTTGTCATAAATAAAAGGTTCGCCATCACTGCTCTAGGTAGCGCATTTGGAGCTGGGAGACCACTCCCTCTCTATCTATTCGAACTTTCATAATGCTTGAGGGCCAGTCCTGCTTTCTTGCATTGTACCTATGAAAAACAGAAATTAAAAAAAGACTCGGGCAATCTCCAAAGCTCCAGGCCAGAGCGTAGACATGTTACATCCAGAGGCCCGCCCCTCGGCGATCTTCTCACACTTGAACTTCAAGAGAGGTTCATACAGAAGGACCATATAACATGTATGTGATTAAAGCAGTATCAATTCTGGGAGAGCCAGGTACTAAGGTACCCTTTACATGACTCAGCATCCGGTCCATCATTTCTGTCAATCATATCCAGAGAGATACAGTGAGAGGCACCTGGAGCCACGAGCACATCTTTTCAACCCAAAAGCCTGATTTATCTTCACTCTTCTTGGCTTCACTCCCCACTGTCGGGCACCATTTTCCCCTTTGTCACCTTTTGTTTCTGTTGGCACAAACCTAGGCACACCATCCCGTTAACTTCAATAAATGTAGCTGCTTTTTCTTGCGTCATTGGGTGTACACTTGCAAGTCTTTGCCCACCATACAAGGAACGTGGAATCTACTGTTTTTGGATCCATCATACATGGCATTAGGCCTATAAAAGCCTAGATGATGTTTAGCAACCTCAGACAGTCTTCTGATGTTTTACTTTTATATGTAACTATGCTAGTAACCTGCTGGTATAAGCGCTCTCAAGATTCCAAGAATCAGAGGTTGAATTCTGCTCACCACATGTATTTAATAAGCTCCCCATAGAAATTCTTCCAGTGTTACCCATAGCCACCCTCTTCTTCTCCCATGTGGAACCTTAAATTTTACCGCACAATACATTTGCACACCACAGCTTTCCCAAAAGTCTCCAGACTAGAGTGAAGACACAAAAAAATGTGTATTGTAAGCCAGTGTCTGTGACATTGGCCACTTCCAGCTTTGGAGAGGTGAAGGGTGCTAGTCAGTTCCTCTGGTCCTTGTCAGCACATGAAGAACACCAGGAAGAGAGGCCACACTGGACTCTAGTGCTCCACCCACATTAGCTGACCTTGAGGTTCTGCCTCACAGTATTTAAGTGGGACATCAGGAGGAGCCGTTGGAAGGCCTGGCTGTAGAAGATCCAAGATGGAATCAGGTTCAGAAGTTGCCCCTTTTAATAGAAGAAAAGTCAAGTAAAGAAATTGTAACCCAAACACCTCAGTTTATATGCATGACCTTTAAGAATTATTATTCAGTGAAGTCCCCAAATAATTTCAGTATATAATATATAATCGTTCTTTCTACATGTCCATATGCTGCTGAAGCTGAAGAATGGTGTGAGCCTCTCTCAGCAAACAAGGCTTTCTCAGCACCAACACAGCCCCGTTAAACTCCCTGTGGACACTATGGCAGAATTACCTCCAGAGAAATTTAAATCAAGAAAACTCCCTCTGTGCTATCTCTCTGCTGCCTCTCTCTCTCAATGAACAGCTGCTTTTCCTGCTGCTTCATTTCTCAGATATCTTCATGCTCATCTTGCCAAGGCTCTATGCAAATAAGATTACAGGACAAAATCAGGAAGATTTTCCATCCCTTGGCCCAATGAGGCACACAGGCCTGAGCCACTTAAGTGAATGTGTGAATGAGCTAATGAGATTCACAGAAGTATGTCACATGCCAACATGGGAGATTCATTCTTACAAGGAGAGGAAGCCCCAAATTCAGGCATGAAGCTCTAATGAAACGCATCTCATGCTGTAGGTACAGACCTGGTGTTCTAAGAGTCCAAGACCCCAGAAACCACCATTTCATCCAACACTTCTTGGTCTACCTGCTCCCTAGAGAACAGGATTTTAGCCAGAGAATTTGAGCTCCTCCTCAAGGAGCTCAAATTTCTTCAGGTAGCTCAGATACCCTGAGATAGTCTAAAGCAAGAGACTGAAGATTGCTTCTTGAGCCACAGTTAAACTCTTCTCTCACTAGATGTGTCAATGAATCAATCCAACTTCTTCTTCCAGAACTTTCTCCCAAGTGGAGTTTCTTTTTTAATTTCACAGTAAAATCAAGCTTTTTCATTAGCTTTTGCCTTGAACTAAATGTTTTGGCTTAGTGACATCAGCCATAAAATATGAATATGAATATAAATGCTAGCCTCCTTTAAAATGTTGTAAGAAACAAAGAACCCCCTTTCCCAACTCCTTCTTCGTCTAACCCCATCTGAGCCAAAAGGATCATGCAGAAGGAAACAGGGAAGGCTGTGGCATCAGACAGACTACAGATTGAAATCTCAGCTTTACCATTGCCAGATGGGTGGCCTTGATCTGGCTGATTCAGCTCTGAGCTCATTTTGTTGACTATAAAACAAAACTATAAAACCTAACCTTGGGAGATTTTTAGAATGTTTAAGCAAGGAAGCACATACAAAGCCTCCACATACAGTGTGGACTCCATAGGCGAAGCTCAACTCTCCCTCACTCTTGTATAGACAGCAGGTCATCCTTATTCTGCCCCTCTAGAACAGAAAGGTTACTGTTAACCGGTGCACTGTAAGTGATTATCCATGTCTATCTATTCAATGATCGTTCAAAATCCCATTAAGTTCCAAATAGATTTTAATGACTAACTAATTTTCCTTTCTCTCCTCCTTCATCACACACAAAGACTTTTTCCCCTAGCCTGTTTTTGGCACCTGTTTGACTGAAGCAATTAGAATTTGTTACCTAAAATCGAAGAGAAAAGTAAAAAAACCACTCAACTTTTGACATGGTCTAATTAGATCATGGAGCAAAACATGTAGCAATAAGCTGGTAAGCCAGGTTATTGTCTCAAGAACCCATTTTCCATATGTGACAGATTCCATTTAGGACCTCGATATCCTGGAGAACTAGGTGAGAGAGGCCTTCATAAGGTGGAACCAGCTGGGAAAAGGAGCTAGCCTTGGAGAGTGACAGGTGGAGAGACTGTGTACAGAAAGTCTTTGCTTCTGTACGGGAGAGGGTGGGATGAGGAAGAAGTTGTTAGGAGTTGTCCTTGGCTATGTGTGGCCTCTGGACCTACCCTGGGGGCTGGGAGGCTTGGGGTGACAATGGGGATTCGTGATGAGTAAGTAAGTGTGACACTGAAGACCAAGGAGAGGGCAGTCCCTCCCCTTTCTCCTGGGGTACAACCACAGGACGTTACCCAGCCCGGTGACAGGCGTTGAGATGTGATTTGCCCAGCCTCCCTCAGGTCCACACGGGTGACGACGGAGAGATGAGCGCCGGAGGGCCTCTGGAAACCCCCGCTGAGAGTGGGCAGCAGGCCTGGATGGCGGACGTCATAGAAACTTGGGGTCTGCAGTGCTCAGGAACCAGAAAGGCCCTAGCCTGGAAGTCCTCTGGTGAAGCCGAAGGACAGAGTCAACAGCCTTACCATCCACAGACATGTATTTCAGCAAGGTGAGCAGCCACCCCGAGGATGAAGGTGAAGGGCATCAGAGGACACGCACATCAGGATGAGCCTAAGTCATGGGAGGGATTATGTCCCCCAGGCTTCGTAGTGAGAAGGGCAGGAGAAAGGAAATTCCTGGATACCCTGAACATTTTATACACATGACAAACAGGTACATTTCCTAAGTGGTCAGTGCACACTCTATGGGTTTCCTGCAGAAAATAGTGACCTGGAGAGAGACCAAATCGGAGAAGGAAAACCAAAGATCTTGGGTTCTTTCCACATGTCCATTGTGTAGTGTGCATGGAGCGGGCTGCACGGCACATTGTGGGGGTTCTGCAGTACACATAACAAGTGATCATAGTAAGACAGTCCTGTGCCTCTTCTCAAAGTCTTTGCAGGTCCCAGGATATGAGTGAGTTAACTGCATCAAGCATCCTTCTAGCATCTATGGAAGGAGGACAGAAAGGGAAACTAAAAGTAATTCTTACAGTGGAAAGGTGCCTGACACAGAGGAGACAGTTGGCATGATAGGTAAATGGAAAAGATCTGTCTAAAGTTCTGGAAACTGCATGCACATGTATGTGTTTGAGTTCATGTTCTGTGTGAAGCTCAAAGCTGACTTTGCTTCCTGTTTGTGTCCGTTTGTCGAAGCCCCCCAGGGGCGGTAAGAACTTCTCAGGCCATACACCACTGGACCTTATTTCCACATTCAGTGAAGTTCAAGGTGTGCTTGCTCTTTCTCAAGGGTTCTTTCCCAATTCCTGGGAAGTGACATCATCTTGGTAGCTTAAAATTGGCCCCAAAGGGAATATTTACTCCAAAAAATCAGCAAATTCTACAAAGCAAAGTGAATTTTTTCCCTGCAAGGCTAATAAAAATTTATTGGAGTGGAGAGCTGAGGAAGACAGCAGCCTCATGTGGAAACTCTAGATGTCTTGCTATTTCCTACCTAAGAGCTCCTGGGAGCCACTTTTCAATCCAAGGGGAGAAGAGGAGAGACAAGGCATGCGTGAGTACCTCCGGGCTGAGCACTCCATCCTCCAGCTTAGCCACAGACTCCTTTTCACTGGCTATACTGTACCTGGAGAGCTTGCCCTGGGCCCTCACAGACTTGCTGTGAGAGAAAGCCTCTGAGTGTCCCCATAGCAAGAAAGAGCTAACAACCCCGCCTGGGGCTGCCTGGGCACCCTCCCCACTCTCTACAAGAAAAGAAGTTATGATTACCAGGATTTCATGGGTCAGGGAACCACAGACTTCATCTCCAGCCATGACATAATTCAGTGATTCTTTAACAAATCCATCAGCACTTTTGGTCATCATGCTGGGTTCTGGGTGATTTGTCATAGGGGTTGAAACAGCAAACGGTGTCAGCACCTAGAATGAAAAATACAGACCATGGCATGGAAGGGATCCATCCCAGGGAAGACACTGAGAAGTCAGCACCCATTGACCATTCCTCTGCTTGCCCACTCTTTACTTCCTGTAAAGATGTCAAGGATCCTTGTTGCCAGAAATGCCACTGCGGCAAGGATCAGAAAGCTTGATTTCTCAAGATGACAGCTTAACCACACAGAATCAGGGGCTCTGACGGCCTCCCCAGCACACAGGTGACTGAGAGGACAGGAGCTCTACCAGCAAATACACAGAGAGGACACTCAACTAGAGGTGAAGCTCAGACAACCGGAAAAAGTCACCATAATTAATTACATCCCAATTATTGCATGGGATATACTTTTGCTAAAAATTACATTTGTCTGAAATTCAAACTTAATTGGATGCTCTATACTTAACCCTATCTTAGAAGATTGCTTCTAATTCATATAACCAAAACTGTAGCAATTTAAACACTTCAGATTTCTGTTGTTCCCTCACCTTAGTCAGGTGCTGTGAGTGACCCTCACATCATAATCTTTCCGGTCATGGCAAGAAAAATAAACAACCATGTGCTGTACCCGGAAAATCCAATGTTATTTCTACCCATGCTCTAACCACACAATGACCTGGCGTGAGGATTCTTAATCAGGTTTTATTATTATATTCCCAAACACAGACAACTTGACTTCTTTAGAAAAACAAAAAGATCCGTGCTAGCTTTCTTCTTCTTCTTTTTTTTTTTTTTTAACATTTCTTCACATCACATTTGAAATCATATTGTTTTATAATTTAACCTAATCAACACAACTGCACTGGTTCTTATGGAAATTAATGCTGTGATTAGTGTGCCTAACACTCTTCTTCCTAGGACCCCAAAGTGTTGCTCTTTGAGAAACACGAGGAGCATTTGCAATCTTAATTTTCAGATTTTTATATAACCATAGCTGGCTGGTTCCAAGGCAGAGTGGCATGGCAGACAAGCACTGCAGAGGAGAAACAGTTCACGGCACGTAGCAAAGAAAGCAAGGGACAAGACAAGCATCTCTCTGCCCCTTATACTGGGTCAGAACCTGGCACTAGGTGATGCCAAACCAATCAGTAGATTGCTTTAGTCATCACTCACCCTTAATCCTAGCATAGTACCATGAATCAATCACACAGTCTAGATTCAGCCACCTCTAAATCCGCCTCACCTATGACTGCATCAGACTTCAGGGGACATCTGGACACAAGCTATAACACTTACTATGTGGTTGTGAAAATGATCGTTTTGGCCAAACCCTTACCATTAATGCACACTTGGCTATTTACCAAGCTGGTAGATTATAGTAACAGTCACCTAAGATACTCTCAACTGGACATGTTCATTGAAAATCATTGTGTGTGGCAATAACTTTAAAGGTATACTTTTGAACGTGCCTTTTAAATTTCTAACAGCATGCCATAAAACTTCTTCCCAGACAACAAAAACAAAACAATACAATTGCTCTGTATACTGCTAATTCTGGATTCCAGAAACTGTGGAACTCTTTGCAGCTGAACCAAAGACATATAAATCACTGACACTTGGGAGTCACACACTTCAGCCTACAGATCACAGTGACAGCCCCAATATTTAGGTCGGGCCAGGTGATCTCCACACAGAGCATCCCTTCCCTCACGGCTCAAGAACCAGAGTGGAGGAGTCACAGAGCCATAGCCCCCTAGGGAAGACTCCTTTGCTTCCCTAGTTCCAGCACAGACCAAGTGCCCAGTTTTCTTTTGTTCCTTCCCTACAATTCCTCGCACGCAAGCCCATCTTCTGTATCTGGGTCAGAGAGGGAAAGATGGCCAGACAAGACCCCAATTTCTGTCCTGGGGCGCCACTGGGTGCAAGAGGGTCTGTAGCGCTTTGGATCATCCATACCTCTGTTTCCTCTCTCAGAACCAGGGTACAAGCAAGAGCAGCAGAAACAATAGGGTTGGGGTGACTGCAGCTCTCAGGGCAACATCACGGGAACCCGCAGATTGCGACCCAGCTTGTCTTTCTGCTGGATGCACACGCCCAGCCAGTCCTGCGCAAGGCAGCGGCACAGGTCCACAGGTGTCCCAAGTTCCCATTCCCAAGGACCCACATCTATGCATCTCACCTGGATAATGATTCCTTTCTCTCTATATTCCACTTGCAGAGCCTTGGAAAATGTGCACACAAAAGCCTAGAGTAAGACAGAGAAACAGCTCAGGTCCCAGAGCCATCTGCCTCAGATTTCAAAGGATACCACAGAGATGCAGTCAGCTTGGAGGAGACATGGGTTAGAGAACAGAGTTATGCAGGAGGTAGATGTTCAGGAAATCTATTATTCAGCATGGTGACTGCACATTGTATACTTGGAAGTTGCTGAGAGTGTAGCTCTTAAATGTTCTCACCACAAAAAATAAATAAAAATGTGAGGTCAAGGGTATGTTAATTAGCTTGATCTAATCATTCCACTATGTATACATCTATTAAAACATCAGGCTGTACACCATAATTATGGATACTTTTTATTGGTCTATTATATCTTAATAAAGCTGGGTAGGGGATGAGAAAGTAGGGGAAAGGCAGCAGTCTGTCTTCACTCTCCAGTCTAGGCAGAGAACCCTGGATCAGAAGGAGCATAATCTTAAAATAAATACATGCCTAGGGCCACTGCCTGCGGGTTAGCCTGCAAGGAAGCTCCTCATGTCAGGTACCTGGTATCCCTAGGGCTGTTTTTTCTTATGCAGCATGGAGATGAGGAGCAAGGCTCAGCCTCCAGGACCTTGAGGAAGCCACAGGACCGTGACTGGGAAGAGAACAAGGCCTCCTAGCTAGGAAGTGTCTGGGCTGGAACTGTGCTGCCCAGAGGGGCACCTTGTCCTAACGTGTATTCAGACCCTCCATTGGCTATCTCATAAAACTGCCTGCAGTCCAGCTTGTTCATCAGCTGGCACTGTGGTCCAAAGGAAAATGCTGCCCAGGAGAAATAAGAGGAAGAAGGAAGAAACTCAATGATTTCTTACTCACCTTGGAAGCTGAGTACAAGGCGTACAGAGGCCAAGGACGGAGGGCTACCCCTGAAGAAATGTTCAGTATAAGACCTTTCCTCCTAAAAAAGCAAAGAATGAAGTTTCCATTGCTTTGTTGCCTAATCCCACCTTGGGTAGAAAGCCACCAAAGGGACTTGTGTATGCCCTCACACTCTGCTCTCTCTAGGCAGTCATGGTACTAAAGTGCTCTGTATCCAAAAACTGTGAGGGAACCTCCCCTAAGTTCTCCAGGAGCACACTGCACAGTGGTGTAGCTGGCAGGCATGTGCCATTAGGGGCATGTTACTGGAAACAGAGGCTCTGCTAGGACAAAGTCTCCCCACCAGAACACAGATCCTGCTGGGACAAAAGTCTCCCTGCCAGAATACAGACGGCCAACTTAGCTCAGACAAGATTCCTAGAGGGAGGGGTCCTCCTGTTTTAAAAAAAGTGCCTGTTAATATGTTTTCTTTCTTTTATTTTTCAAAACTTATTTTAAAAAATACAAAAAAATAAAAATAAAAAGCTGCAAGTCCCTTTGGACCCACAAAGATGCCCACAGCAGGACAGATGTCCCCATCTCAGGTGGAATTTGATAGTCCATTGTTTGCTCAAACAGGCAACCCCTTGGGGCCTTCCTTGTGTTTTTGAAATGCAGTATCTTTAATCTTCCCAGGTAGATGTTTGGAGGGAAGAGAAGGGGTAAAGGACTGCAAATGCAAAACCAAGCCAAGCCCTTTATCACTCTAGAGAAGCTAAAACTATCAACCATTTGTTTTTAATGACAACCACCTGAGAAGAACCAGCTCCTACACTCAGATTATAATAAGGTGGTGCACATAACCATGAAATAAATGAAGAACCTGATTGGTTGGCATGTTCATTCTGACAAAGGCTGAAATTCATAACAAAGATATGTTCTTGGTCTCTGGCCAACTTACTTCTTTTATGCCCGTGAGTTAATTTTTTGTAAGCCGATATGTGCTGAAACTGCTCATTTCTTCTTCCTTCTAATGTGTGTTACCCTTGACCTTCAAATTCAGAGATCTGTATGAAGAGCTAGCCCGGCCTAGAACGCTATGTTTTCTCCCCCATAAGCTCCGTATATTTTCATTCTGGTTGTTAACAGTGGTTAAAGCAGCAGCTGGATGGACCCCATCTCCCAAGAGTGTTCTAGTTATCTGACTGCCAGGGCAGAAGGCCATGTTGCTCAAGACTTTCAAAGACAGATCTTACCTTGATTCCATCTGTCTCAGAACCAGCTGCGTCATCTACAAGAGAAGGCCAAAGTTAAACCCTGACCCAGGACCGTGGAGCAATGAGCATTCAAGACACAACAGAGGAAGCTGGGGGGAGAGCTGAGCCATCTCAGCTGAACTTGAAAAGTGCCACCGCTCATCAGAGGTCACTCCGGCAAACTACCAGTGGGGATGGGACCCCAGGAAGAACTCTAGACAAATAGCAAATTTATTCAGGGGTTTCTAGTTTCTTCTCCCTACAGTCTTCCTGGCAAATAAGGTCATTACGAAGCGATGGAATTGGCTTAGGGCTGTGTGATGAAGGGCATCATTCCCAAGGTACTCTCTATTTTGATTGACAGGCAAAAGCAGGTTGGCCAGCACGTCCCTAATCTACAAGCTGGAACTGGGACCGGCTGAAGACCTAATGAAGAACCTACGTGCATCTCAGACATGTCTCCTCACCCCAACAGCAGCAGCATACTTAGCCTGCAAGGAGGTCTGGGACATAACCCTGGGGACAGAACATATGGCTATTCCCATTTCTTGTAATTACAGCCATGTTGCAATGTCCCATCCCTTCCAAACCTACCACCCCTGAGGGTGCCAGTTCTCCAAGCTAAACATTCTATTTAGAGAGCTTTTCAGCAACTAATCATGAGGTACACATTTTCAGAACGAGAAAGAGGCTATTTCATGCACTGAAATGTGTCTAACATGTACCGGACTGAAACCAGGCCTTGTCTTAGGGGCAGGTTTGAGATGGGAAGAGTCTAAATGGAAGAACGAGGAAAGCAGACACACTGTGCCTTTTTCCCTGTGCTGCCCAAGGGCCCTGTAGCAGCTTCTCTGGACTCACTTCCACCACTGCTCTCATCCCCAGGCCTGGCACCACATCCCCAGATTATTCTATTTCCGGGGGGCTGTGTGAGGCTGTCTAGAATCCCCTGGTCTGCCTCTAAAACAGGGGATTTGGAGGGAGGCAAGAAAAGGATGAGGGACTAGATTGTATTGCCCTGTCCCTGCCTCTCCAACTCCCCTGGGGACATTCTCTGAGTCCTGTTGAGACACCAGCATGTCCCCAAAGTCTCCCATAGGAAACCCTAAGCCTTAGAGGGTACAGAGTCCCAATTAGAGAGATTACATTGAACATAAGGTCCCTGTCTCAAAACCCCCATGTTTAGTTTCATCTCAACCTCCTGTTGCCCTCAGAGTCATTCTCCCATCTCTGCCCTTGACAGAGAACTTGACTATTTCCAGATGGCATCTTTGAAGTAATTAAGTGACACTAATCATGCTGCCAACCAGCAAGGCTCATTGGGGCACGGCATATTTAGAAGCTAATCTTTCATTTCTTTTCTTTGTTACTTAGGGAACTCAATAGCCATCAACAAACACAACAATTTTTTTTGACAAATCAAAGCACTTCTCTGCTAAAGGCATCAGAGGGTTGTCAAATCCATTTGGCGAAACCTATATGATCAAACAGCCCAAGACTGAAAGATCAATGTGAAATATTTTAGTGGTAAGGCTGCAGACAACAGTTGGACATATAAACCTTAAAATTACATCAGCTGGGAGCTTTAAAAGGCATAAAAAGAATGTGTTTATTTAATAATAACCAAGCAGGAAACTATAAAATACCAGCCTGCTTACAGCAAACAACCAGTGGTGAAGATAATTGTTGTCAGCCCAACTTAGCCACCTGAAAATAATTTTTTTGTTCTGCATAGCTTACACTGACCCTCCTGTCCTTCTGTTGACAGTAGTCTGGTTTTTCTTTGAGAAATCAGTCCTCCTCCACTACTAGTCTAGGCTATTTAGATGAGTGGAATTGTGTTTCTCTGACTCTCTACCAATGGGTCCAGCTCCTTGGAATAAGGGCGCTCACTTTACTTAGCTCTGCAGCTCCATTGCAGCTCTCAGAGTGGTCACAGGACTGCCATGTACAGCTGTGGATTTTGTGAACTGAGCAAGGTGGTCAGCTGTGGAGTAAGTATAGGCAGGAAGTGCAGGGCTCATTTACTAACTGTACACTGTGATAGAGACAAAGAGCTCGATACCCTCAAAGGAAGGAGAAACACTGTGTTCACCCAAAAGCAGCTTCTCCTAACCAAGTTTCATGGCCCTTCACTCACTCCATTCTTAAGCAGCACTGTTTTCTAAATTGTCTGTCCAAAGGGTTTGCCTTTTCCTTGTCCATGCAAGGGCACAGCGTAGGACAGCTTTGAAGTCACACCATAAACAATTATTCAGCTGACCTCAGTCAAAGAACCTAACACCTGCAATGTACCTAAGACACGCGTGGTTGGGTCGAACACGTATGTGATAACAGATGCAGTCTGAAGTTCAAGTGGGCTAGCTAGCGTGCCCAGTGCTGTCCAACTACTGTATGTAGTAGCTGAGATGGTATCAGAATGCAACATTCCCCATAGATCTGAGGGAGGCACATTCTAAGACTCTCAATGGATGCACAAAATCAAGGACAATACCACGTCCTATGGATCCTGTGCTCTCTCTTACTCAGACACACCTATGGCAAATTTTAACTGATATATTAGCATACTAGGAGATTAATAATGGATAATAATAAAGTGAAACAACTATAAAATAGCATTATATAAGTTATGCTAATGTGATGTTTTTTTTTCTCTCTCTCTCTTAAAACATGGAATTTCCCATGTAATATTTTGGGACAATGGTTGATCACAGTAACTAAAACAGTGAAAAGCAAAACCAAGCACAAGGGCTTCAACTAAACAAATACTTTCTGAATAACAAAGGTCCAGAAAGCGCAAGCCATGTCTTCTGCCATTCTTCCCCACAGAGTGGATTTTCCATCTATTTACAAAGACTAGAGAAAGGTATTAAATGTTTAAAGTTGTCTTGGAATTCTGAATACATTTTGGCATCATAAGGCCTAATGTTCTAACATGTCACAAAACAGAACATAGAAGTAGGATCCAGGAAATAGAAATTCATCACTGTATTTTCTTGGTGAAAGCAGAGTAAAATAGTCAACAGGCCAGGAAATGGCTTCTCAGTCAACGGTGGCTCAGTTTCAAAGGTTTCCCCTCCCATGGGACAGGAGCAGTTCTCTTTTTTTTTTT